>PVIY010035348.1:0-26347 GCA_004026745.1 Myrmecophaga tridactyla
TTTTTTTTTTTTTTAGCAATGGAAAAACAAAAATATTTAGAGAAACATGAGAGTAGAAATAAATAATTCCACTGTCAAAAATGTAATTTTTCAGGTGCTATTTCCTTAAATGGGCAAAACAGCTTAACTTAAAGTTAGAGAAATTGAATAAGATCAGAATATGAAAGGTTTTCCTTGTTTGCTCAAAGAAATGTGCTAGGATTAGGGTGAGGATCTTTCTGGTTTCTGTGTCAGTAAGTCAGCCAAATGCCAAGGATCTCTGTAAAACTGAAGCAGAGGCCAATTTCACCAACAAATCTCAAAACCTCTCCAGCAGATTCTCCAATTATTGGAGCACACGATAAGCACTGGTGACCACTTGTAGCACAGCTGGCCGGGCAGGTGTCATTAGGGTTAAAACTTTGGAAGCCACAGAAGTTTAAATTTCTCTGGATGTCATTTTGAGCAGTTGCTGTGTTGTTTCACCCCACTTCAAAAAGCTGACCCTGCTGCTCCTGGCTCAGGGCTACACAAGCACAGGACACATTAAACTGAACAATAAATACAAGTAAGAGAATAATCATGTAAAAAACAGCAGCACCTGATGGTGCTTTACAGCTCCAATCAGCCCCACTAAGGCGATCAGGAACAAGAAGCTGCCTGCGATGACCACGCCGACCAACAACGCAGAAACTGCAGATCAGCCAGAAGCCATGCCCCACAAAGATTCTGATCAGAGGCAGACTCACCAGCGTGTAGGGCAGGTTGAGCGCACACAGGCAGTTCTTGGAATACGTGAAGCCTCCACAAACCATTGTAGAGCCTGCGGACCCCCGCGCAGCAGGGAAGCATGGTTCCCAAGGGTTGCCCAGGTGCCTCTTTGTCCTCGCCTTTGGGCCTGGCCGGGTGCAGATGCAGTGGGGTCATGGCAGGCAGTGTTGGGGGCTGCAGTGCACTCAGGACCGCTCAGGACCCTCCTGTAGGGCAGGCAGCCCTAGAGTCCACATTTTTACCAACAGTCTCTTCAAAGCATTCTAGGCCTTCTCTATCACACTCCTCACAACTTCTCCAGAATCTTCCCCTTATCCATTTAAAAGGCTGTTCCAACATGTTTGGTATTTGCAACCACAGCAGCATTCCGCGTCTCCAGTACCAAAATCTGTTCAAGTTTGTTAGCTGCTGGAATGCAATATACATTGAATGGAAGGGCTCTTAAAAAGGGAATTTATTGGGCCACGGTGGCTCAGCAGGCAAGAATGCTTGCCTGCCATGCCAGAGGACCTGGGTTCGATTCCCGGTGCCTGCCCATGTTAAGAAAAAAAAAAACATAAAAAAAAGGGAATTTATTAAGTTGGAAGTTTACAGTCCTAAGACCATGAAAATGTCCAAATTAAAGCAAGGCTATAAAATGTCCAATCTAAAGCATCCAGGGAATGATACCTTGGTTCAAGAAGTTCAAAGATGTTCAGGATTTCTCTCTCAGCTGGAAACCACATGGCAAGATCTGCTAGCTTTCTCTTCAACTGATTCCCCAGGGATCTGTTCTGTTGGCTCTGTAGGTTCTGTTGGCTCTCATTGCTCTGAAGCTTTTTTCCAAAATCGTTCTTAAAGCTCCTGAGTAAGCAACCCCACCTTGAATGGGTGGAGACACATCTCCATGGAAACCATCTATCAAAAGTTACCACCCACAATTGGATGGGTCACATTTCCATTGAAACAATAAAAATGATACTACCCAGCAATATTGAATGAGATTAAATGTCGTAACTTTTCTGGGGTATATAATAGGTTCAAACTGGCACACCACCCTATTATTAACACCTTACATTGGTCTGGTACATTTGTTACAATTTTAAAAGCATATTTTTATAATTGTTCTTTTCCCTATAGTCCATGGTTTAACTTAGGGTTCAGTTTGTATACTGCAGTTTCATGGATTTTTAAAACTTTGCTATCCTATCACCATATATATGATATAACATTTCCCCTTTTAACCACATTCATTTATTGTGATGGTCAGGCTCTCGTGTCAACTTGGGCAAATGTTCATGCCCAGTTGTCTGGTCAGGCAAGCACTGGCCTGACCATTGCTGCAAGGGTATTTTGTGGCTGGCTGATTAAATCATCAATCAGTTGATTGCATCTGTGGCCAATTAACCTGCAATCAACTAAGGCATGACTCCCACAATGAGATAATCCAATCAGTTGAAGGCTTTTAAGGGAAAAATGAGACTCTTTCACTGCTTCTTCAGCCAGTGAGCCTCTTCTGTAGAGTTCATACTGACCATTCTTTGGAGCTGCCAGTGTCACAACCTGTCCTTCAGATTTGGGACTCTTCCATTCCCATGGTTGTGTGAGACACCTTCATAAATCTAATATTTACAGATCTCTACTGTTGATTATGTTTCTCTAGAAAACTCTAATAGAGATATATATATTGCAGTGCTGTTAATTATATTCAAAATGTCATGCTAACATCATCACCATCCATTACCCAAACATTTCTATCATTCCAAATAGGAGCCCTGCACATTTTTTTTAAACAAACATATTCTGACATAAAAACATTCCATATATGGTGTACTATCAATGGCTCACAATATCATCACATACTTGTATATTCATCACCATGATCAGTTTTTGAACATCTGTATCATGCCAGTAAAAGAAGTAAAATGAAAAAACTTATATATACCATACCCCTCACCCCTCCCTCTCATTGACCACTAGAGTTTCCATTTACCCAATTTATTTTATACTCTTTGTCGCCTGTGCCGGTTTGAAAGGATGTGTGTATCCTAGAAAAGCCATGTTTTAATCCTAATCTCATTTTGTAAAGGCAGCTGTTTCTTCTAATCCCTATTCAGTACAGCATATTGGAAACTTTCATTAGATTATCTCCATGGAGACACCACTCAAGAGTTGGTGTTAAACTGGATTACATGGAGATGTGTCTCCACTCATTCTAGGTGGGTCTTGATTATTTTACTGGAATCCTATAAAAGAGGAAACATTTTGGAGAAAGTGGAAGATTCAGAGAGAGCAGAGAAGGACCACAGACTGCTGCAGAACCATGAAGCAGAGAGTCCACTACCCAGCGACTTTTGGAGACGAAGAAGGAAAACGCCTCCTGGGGAGCGGGAGAGGAAGCTAACAGATGACACTGTGTTTGCTATGTGCCCTTCCAGCTGAGAGAGAAACTCTGACCATGTTCACCATGTGCCTTTCCACATGAGAAAGAAACTCTGAAGTTCATAGGCCTTCTTGAATCAAGGTATCTTTTCCTGGATGCCTTAGATTGGACATTTCTATAGACTCGCTTTAATTGGGACATTCCCATACCCTAAAAACACTTAACCTGCAACTTATTGAATTCCCCCTTTTAAAAGCCATTGAGTTTCTGGTATATCACATTCCAGCAGCTAGCAAACTAGAACACCCCCCATAGTATTTATTTATTTATTTATTTATTTATTTTTATCCATAGATTTTATTCATCTGTCCATACCCTGGATATAAGGAGCATCAGACACAAGGTTCTCACAATCACAGTCACATTGTAAATGTTATATCTTTATACAGTTGTCTTCAATAATCTAGGCTACTGAAACACAGCTCAACAGTTTCAAGTACTTCTCTCCAGCCATTCCATTACACCATAAACTAAAAAGGGATATCTATATAGTGCATTAAAATAACTTCCAGGATAACTTCTTGACTCTATTTGAAATCTTTCAGTCACTGAAACCTTATTTTGTCTCATTTTTCTCTTCCCATTTTTGGTCAAGAAGACTTTCTTGATCTCTTGATACCAAGTCCTGGCTTATCCCAGGCTTTCTGTCCCACATAGCCAGGGAGATTTATACCCCCAGAAGTCAGGTCCCACATAGGGAAGAAGGCAGTGAGTTCACATGCTGAGTTGGCTTATAGAGAGAGGCCACATATGAGCAACAAAAGAGGTTCTCTGGGGGTGACTCTCATGCCTAATTTTTAGTAGGCTTAGCCTGTCCTTTGTAGGAATAAGTTTCATAGGGGCAAAACCCAAGACTGAGGGCTCAGCCTATTGATCTGGTTGTCCCCACTCCTTGCAAGAATTTCAGGAATTCTCCAAATGGCAGAATTGAAATCTCCCCCTTTCTCCCCGTTTTCCCAAGAGGATTTTGCAAATACTTTATTTACTGTTAAAATCATTGTGGGCTTTATTGGAGCATCACACTAACCCTGGACAAACCTGAAAAACCTTATGCCCTATTCAAGGTTCCATGTACTTATGGTGTTCAATTAAACTGTCCATATTCATTAAATTAGGAAATGCACTAGTCAAAATATAAATTTTGTACCAAATAAACATTTCTTGCTTTAGTCTCACACAGAAGTTGAAGTTTTAAAATATGAATGATCACCTACTTTCAACACCTTGCAGTATTGACATTCCTTTGTTCTTCCTCATGCAAAAACATTTTTAAATTTGTACATTTAGTCACTATCATTGTACACTCCAGGTATTGCTAGATTATATCATCTCATCCTTTATTGTCTATCTTTCCTTCTGGTTTCATATGTGTCCCCAGCCCTCCTCCCACTATCATTCTCACATTCAGCTTCATTCAGTGAACTTACAATATTGTGCTGCAATCAGGTAGTATTGTGCTATACATTTCTGAATTTTTACAATCAGTCCTGCTGCACAATCTGTATCCCTTCAGCTAGTTACAGCCATGGTCCATTGTAAGGCAAAGTTCTCCTCTGGCTCTGGAGCTATAAAAACTCAAAACAAGTTATTTGCTGCCAACATACAAAGGAGGAACATTCATAGGATTCATATACCCATTTCCAAAGGGAGGAAGGAACACAGGGGTCACCAAACCCATACAGTTTCGAAAACCTGCAGGGCAAAGTCCATTAGATTTCAAAGCCTGAGAATCATTTATCTTCAGGGCTTCTGAAAGTGGCAGTCCCACACTTTCCAAGGGCCTACTCAGAGGCTTGCCTCTCTCCAAATACAACCTTGGGAGACATTGGGGAGACCACTTTTTCTTGGCTCCATGCTCTCCAAAGATTGGGGCTGCACCTGGGCTCTCTGCCATCTCTGGGGCACATGCTCAACCCCTCCTTGTGGTGGCAGCCAGGTTCTCCCCAAACCCCAAGGAATGTGCTTCACCCTGTCCAAGGCCTGAGGCAGCATGACTTTTCCACTACAATAAGGTGGAAGGCCCATCCTCTACCTTTGGGGCAAACTCACCTTCTCCATGGGTTGGGGGGACCTGCTCTCCTGGCCCAAGGCTTCTTGACTTCAGACCTTAACCTCCATGGTTTTGCCTCTGAAGTTATTTTTCTTCCAATGTGTCCCTTCTCTGTCCCTCTCAGTCTCAACTGGCAGTGGTTCTCTTTATACAGATCCTGCAACACTCTCATTAGCTTTCTGTGCAATAGTCCTGGGTCATGCCCATCAGACACAAGGAGTTTCCACTAACTCTTCCTGGATAACTCCATGTCCAATCCTGGTTTTCTCCGAAATGGCTGACTGGTTCCACATTTGGTCAAGTCCTCACGTGGGGCACTGTTCTCTGGGATCTCCCTTTCAGAATGCCCAGAATTCTCCAGAACATTAACTTCTGGTCTCTTTGTATCCAAGAGTTCAGTTCTCATCTTATCTCTTTCCTATTGCATTTCACTATAAGCTGTGAGGAGAAATCAGGCTGCACTTTCCACATTTAATTTGGAGATTTCTTCTGCTAAATATCCAAGATCATGGCTTTTAAAATCTGTCTTCCAGTCAAAGCCACTAGTCAATTTTGCCAGATTATCTGCTATTTTAACAAGGTTCACCTTCCTTCCAGTTTATAATAACACGTGCCTTCTTTCTATCAAAGGCCTTATCAGAAGTATCTTTAGAGTCCACATTTCTACCAACGCATTTAGGCTTCTGTATCAAGCTCCTCACAACTCCTCCAGATTCTTCCCCTTATCCATTAAGAAAACGGTTCCAACATGTTTGATATTTGCAAACTGCAGTAGCACCTCACTCCTTGTACCAAAATCTATTCTAGTTTGCTAGCGCTGGAATGCAGTATACCAGAAACAGAATGGATTTTAAAAAGGGGAATTTAATAAGCTGCTAGTTTACAGTTCTAAGGCCAAGAAAATGTCCCAATTAAAACAAGTCCACAGAAATGTCCAATCAAAGGCATCCAGGGAAAGATTCCTTGGTTCAAGAAGGCCAGTGAAGTTCAGGGTTTCTCTCTTAGCTGGAAGGGCACATGGCGAACATGGCATCATCTGCTAGCTTTCTCTCCTGACTTCCAGTTTCATGAAGCGCCCTGGGAGGTGTTTTCCTTCTTCATCTCCAAAGGTCCCTGACTTATGTACTCTCTGCTTCGTGGTGCTGCAGAATTCTCTGTTCTCTCCAAATCTCTTCATTCTCCAAAATGTCTCCTCTTTTATAGGACCCCAAAAACCAATCAAGACCCACCCGAATGGGTGGAGACATATCTTCCCCAATCCAGCTTAACAACCACTCTTGATTGGGTCACATCTCCAGGGAGATGATCCAACCAAAGACCCAAACATACAGTACTGAATAGAGATTATTCTGCCATTATGAAATGGGATTTTGATTAAAATATGGCTTTTCTAGGGTCCATAATCCTTCAAACCAGCACAGGGGCTTTGCAAATACATTTTTATTCACTGTTCAAATCACCCTGGGATTAAATCAGGGCATCACTCTGGACAAACCTACAAAATCTTATGACCTACTCAAGGTTCCATGTACTTATGATGTTCAATTAAGCTGTCCACATAAGTTATATTAGGAACTGCACTAGTCAAAATGTAATTTTTGTACTAAATAAACATATTTTTGCTTTATTCTCACACATAGGTTAAAATTTTAAAATATTAATTACCATCTATTTTCAACACCCTGCAGTACTGACATTCCTTTGTTCTTCCTCATGCAAAAGCATTTTTACATTTGCACATTTAGTCACTATCATTATACACTCTAGACATTCCTAGATTATACCATCTCAGGCTTTATTGTCTAACTTTCTTTCTGATTTCATTTGTGCCCCCAGCCCTCCTCCCTCTATCATTCTCACATATAGCTTCATTCAGTGTTCTAACATTATTGTATTACAGTTAGGTAGTATTGTCCTGTTCATTTCTGAGTTTTTACAATCAGTCCTGTTGCACAATCTGTATCCCTTCAGTTCCAATGACCCAATATCTTACCCTATTTCTATTTTCTGATGGTCTCTGTTACCATCTGAAGTTCTCCAAGTTCATTCACTAATGTCAGTTCACATCAGTGAGACCACACAGTATTTGCCCTTTTGTTTCTGGCTAATCTCACTCAGCATAATGTCCTTAAGGTCCATCCATGTTGTTACATACTTCATAACTTTATTTTGTCTTATTGCTGCATAATATTCCATCTTATGTATACACCACAGTTTGTTTAGGCTCTCATCTGTTGATGGGCATTTTGGTTGTTTCCATCTCTTTGCAATTGTAAATAATGCTACTATAAACATTTGTGTGCAAATATCCATTTGTGTCCTTGCCTTCATGTCCTCTGAGTAGATACCTAGCAATGGTATTGCTAGGCCATATAGCAATTCTATAATTAGCTTCCTGAGGATCCGTCAAACTGACTTCAACAGCAGTTGTAACATTTGACATTCCCACTAACAATGGGTAAGTGTGCCTCTTTCTCCATATCCCCTCCAGCACTTGTCGTTTTCTGTTTTATTGATAATAGCCATTTTGGTGGGTGTGAAATGATATCTTATTGTGCTTTAGATTTGCATTTCCCTAATAGCTGGGAAGTTGAGCATCTTTTCATGTGACTTTTGACCATTTGTGTCTCCTCTTCTGAGAAGTGTCTATTCAAGTCTTTTGCCCATTTTGTAATTGGGTTGGCTGTCTTTTTGTTGTTGAGTTGAACAATCTCTTTATATATTCTGGATACTAGACCTTTATCTGATATGTCATTTCCAAATATTGTATGCCATTATGTAGGCTGTCTTTTTGCTTTCTTGATGAAGTTCTTTGATGTGCAAAAGTGTTAAGTTTTGAGGAGTTCCATTTATTTACTTATTTCTTCAATGCTTATGCTTTGGTGTAAGGTCTAGGAAACCATGTCCTATTATAAGATTTATAAGATATTTCCCTACATTTTCTTCTAACAGTTTTATGGCTTTTAGATTTAGGTCTTTGATGCATTTTTGAGTTAATTTTTATGTAGGGTGTGAGATATGGATCTTCTTTCATTCTTTTGCATATGGATATCCAGTTCTCTAGGCCCCATTTGTTGAAGAATCTGTTCTGTCCGAGGTGAGTGGGTTTTACTACCTTAACAAAGATCAATTGTCCATAGATGAGAGGGTCTATATCTGAACACTCTATTCGATTCCATTGATTAGTATATCTATCTTTATACCAGTACCATGCTGTTTTGTCCACTGTAGCTCCATAATACACCTTAAAGTCAGGTAATGTGAGACCTCCGACTTCATTTTTCTTTCTTAGGATACTTTTAGCTATTTGGGGCACACTTCCCTTCCAGATGTATTTGGTTATTGGTTTTTCTATTTCTGAAAAATAAGTTTTTGGGATTTTAATTGGTATTGCATTGAATCTGTAAATCAATTTAGGGAGAATTGACATCTTAACTATATTTAGCCTTCCAATCCATGAACATTGTATGCCCTTCCATTTGTTTAGGCCTTCTGTGATTTCTTTTAATAATTTCTTATAGTTTGCTTTGTATAGGTCTTTTGTCTCTTTAGTTAAATTTATTCCTAAATATTTTATTCTTTTGATTGCAATTGCAAATGGAATTTTTTTCTTGATTTCCCCCTCAGATTTTTCATTACTAGTGTATAGAAACACTACAGATTTTTGAGTGTTGATTTGGTAACCTGCCACATTGCTGTACTCATTTATTAGCTCTAGTAGTTCTTCTGTGGATTTTTCAGGGTTTTTGACATATAGTATAATATCATCTGGAAACAGTGAGAGTTTTACTTCTTCCTTTCCATTTTGTATGCCTTGTATTTCTTTTTCTTGTCTAATTGCTCTGGCTAGAACTTCCAACACAATGTTGAATAACAATAATGATAGTGGGCATCCTTGTCTTGTTCCTGATCTTCAGGAGAAGTTTTCAGTTTTTCCCCATTGAGGATGATGTTAGCTGTGGGTTTTTCATTTATTCCACTTATGTTGAGGAAGTTCCCTCCTATGCCTATCTTTTGAACTGTTTTTTAACAAGAAAGGATGCTGAATTTTGTCAAATGCTTTTTCTGTATCAATCGAGATGATCATGTGGTTTTTCTGTTTTGATTTGTTGATATGGTGTATTACATTAACTGATTTTCTTATGTTGAACCGTCCTTGCATACCTGGGATGAATCCTACTTGTTCGTGGTGTAAATTCTTTTAAAGTGCTGCTGGTTTTGATTTGCTAGAATTTTATTGAGGATTTTTGCATCTATATTCATTAGAGAGATTGGTCTGTAGTTTTCTTTTTTTGTATTATCTTTGTCTGGCTTTGGTATGAGGGTGATGTTGGCTTTGTAGAATGAGTTAGGTAGCTTTCCCTCCTCTTCAACTTTTTTGAAGGGTTTGAGCAGGATTGGTAATAATTCTTTCTTGAATGTTTGGTAGAATTCACATGTGAAGCCATCTGGTCCTGGACTTTTCTTTTTGGGGAACTTCTTAATGAATTATTCAATTCAATTTCTTTACTTGTGATTGGTTTGTTGAGGTCGTCTATTTCTTCTCAAGTCAATGTTGGTTGTTCATCCCTTTCTAGGAAGTTGTCCATGTCATCTATATTGTCGAGTTTATTAGCATAAAGTTGTTCATGGTATCCTCTCATTACTTCCTTTATTTCTGTGGGATCAGTGGTTATGTCTCCTCTTCCACTTCTGTTTTTGTTTATTTGCATCCTCTCCCTTCTTCTTTTTGTGAACCTCGCTAAGGGTCCATCAATCTTGGACATCTTCTCCAACAGCCAGCTTCTGATTTTGTTGATTTTCTCAATTGTTTTCACGTTCTCAATTTCATTTATTTCTGCTCTAATCTTCATTCTTTCTTTCTTTTTTCTTGTTTTGAGGTTAATTTGCTGTTCTTTCTCTAGTTCTTCCAAGTGGACAGTTAAATCCTCGATTTTTGCTCTTTCTTCTTTTTTGATATAGGCATTTAGGGCAATAAATTTCCCTCTTAGCACTGTCTTTGCTGCATCTCACAAATTTTGACATGTTGAATTGTCATTTTCATTTGCCTCGAGATATTTACTGATTTCTCTTGTAATTTCTTCCTTGACCCATTGGCTGTTTATGATTGTGTTGTTGAGCCTCCATACATTTGGAAATTTTCTGGCACCCTGCCTGTTACTGATTTCCAGCTTCATTCCTTTATGATCTGAGAATGTGTTTTTATGATTTCCATTTTTTTAAATTTATGAGCTTGCTTTGTGACCCAACATGTGGTCTATCCTTGAGAATGATCCATAACACTTGAGAAAAAGGTATACCCTGTTTTTGTGGGGTGTAATGTTCTATAAATGTCTGTTAAGTCTAGTTCATTTATTGTATTATTCAAATTCTCTATTTCTTTATTGGTCCTCTGTCTATATGTTCTGTCCATTGATGACAGTGGGGAATTGAAGTCTCCAACTATTATGGTAGATGTGTCTATTTCTCTTTTCAGTGTTTGCCTCATGTATTTTCGAGCATTCTGGTGCATCAAAATTTATGATTGTTATGTCTTCTTGTTGAATTGTTCCTTTTATCAATACCTAGTGTCCTTCATTGTCTCTTTTAACTATTTTACATTTGAAGTCTAATTTGTTGGATATTAGTATAGCTACTCCTGATCTTTTCTGATTGTTATTTGCATAAAATATCTTTTCCCAACCTTTTACTTTCAAGTTATGTTTATCCTTGGGTTGAAGATGCAATTCCTGTGGATAGCATATAGATGGGTCCTGTTTTTTAATCCACTCTGCTAGTCTATGTCTTTTGATTCAGGAGTTTAATCCGTCAACATTTAGTGTTATTACTGTACAGGTAGTACTTTCTTCTACCATTTTGCTTTTTGGATTTTATATGTCATATCTAATTTTTCTTCTTTTTACGTTTAATGATAGTCTTCATTTTTACACTCTTCTCCACACCACTCTCTCCTGTGTTTTCCTATCTGTCTGTAGTGTTCCCTTTAGTATTTCTTGCAGAGCCAGCTTCTTGGTCACAAATTCTCTCAGTGATTTATTTCTGAAATGTTTTAAATTCCCCTTCATTTTTGAAGGACAATTTTTCTGGATACAGAATTCTTGGTTAGCAATTTTTCTCTTTCAGTAGCTTAGATATATCATCCCACTGTCTTCTCGCCTCCATGGTTTCTGCTGAGAAATCTATGCATAGTCTTATTGGGTGTCCATTGTATGTAATATATTGCTTTTCTCTTGCTGCTTTCAAGATTCTCTCTTTCTCTTTCTCATCTGATATTCTGATTAGTACGTGTCTTGAAGAATGTCTATTTGGATCTATTCTGTTTCGAGTATGCTGCACTTCTTGGATCTGTAGTTTTACCTCTTTTGTAAAGTTGGGAAATTTTCAGTGATAATTTCCTCCATTTGTTTTTTTCCTCCTTTTCCTTTCTCTTCTCCTTCTGGGACATCCACAACATGTATATTTGTGCACTTCATGTTGTCTTTCAATTCCCTGAGTCCCTGCTCATATTGTTTCATTCATTTCCCCATATTTTCTTTTGCTTGTTGGATTTCAGATGTCCCATCCTCCAGTTCACTTATCCTATCTTCTGCCTCTTGAAATCTGACATTGTAGGTTTCCATTGTTTTTTTTTTTCATCTCTTCTACTGTGTCTTTCATTTCCATAAGTTCCGTGGTTTGTTTTTTCAGACCTTCGATTTCTTCTTTTTGTTTATCTCCCTCAATTCATTGATTTGGTTTTTTGATGAGGTTTTCCATGTCTGTGTGGACATTCTGAATTAATTGTTTCAACTCCTGTATCTCATTTAATTGTTGGTTTGTTCCTTTGACTGGGCCATATTTTCAATTTTCCTCGTATGATTAATTATTTTTTGCTGGCGTCTAGGCATTTAATTTCCTTAATTAGTTTATTCTGGAGATTGTTTTCACTTTTTCTTCCCTCAGACTTTCTTGCTGGATGACTTTGTTGTCTATCTGTTCTTTGACATTCAGTTCAGCTTATTCTAGACCTCTAGCTTAGGTTTTGTTTAACAGATCAGAATTTTTCAATTCTTGTTTTCTAGTTTCTTGTCCTGCCTATATGGTGCCTTCTTCCCCCTCCCACCTTAGAAGGGTCTACTTAATTATTGTGGATCCCAGTCAGATTTTCCCATTCCAAACTGGCCTCCTATCAGGAGGAAAGAGTCACCTGCATCAGTTTTCCCTGATGGTGAGACCCAGCAGATTGAAAGGCTTTTGCATGAAGTCTCTGGAGTCTGTTTTTTTCCTATCCTGCCCTGTATGTGGTGCTTTTCTGCCTGCAGGTCCCACCAGCATAAGGAGATGTGGTACCTTTAACTTCAGCAGACTTTCCCTGCTTCAGGCATGGTTGAGACAGAGGAGAGGTTGTAGGCTGGCTTTAATCACTTCACTTTTCCAGGCCCTGGTGTCTGAATTCCTTTGAGGAAGGGAATCCACCTGAGCTGGGCCCCACCTCTCTCTTAGGGAAGGTATAGATCCAGACAAACACTCAAACAAGCTCAGTTCTGCCCATGCTTGGGGCAGTTGGAGCCTGAGAAGTCCTGCAGCTGTATCTAAAGAGTAGTCAAGCCATAGAAACACAGCCACAAAAAAGAAAAAGAAAAATCCTTTTCAAAGCAGGACCCCTTTCCTTAGGTTTGCCAATCAAGAGCTTAAGTTGAGACGTTGCTCTGTATTTCTCCAGTTCCTATGTACCCCCTCTTTTCCTTCAGGGCTCAAACCTTTTCAAATCTAAAAAAACCTGTGTTTTTTTTTTTGTCTTTTTCCATCAGCCCTGACCCCTCTGCAGCCCTGAACCTCTGCTTTTACTTGAGGTTCAGCTGAGCTGGGGGCCTATTTTTAGTAGTTAATTAGTTACACAATTGGAGCTTGGTTGCACTCAGCCCCTACTGCTAGTAAAGTCCCTTCCTTTCCCCTGTGGGAAGCAGCCTGTGAGGAATGGGTGCCAGCTGCTGTGGCTTGGGGGGCTCATGGTTCTCAGTGGGCTTGCAGCCATTCCAGCTTGTCCAGACTGGTGTATGCTGTGTGTCTGGCCACTGATGTGGCCCCAGCAGTTGTTCTGTACTCTTTCTGGCTATTTAGTAGCTGCTCTGGAGGATAAACTAAATCCCACACCTCCCTAAGTCACCATCTTGGTCCCTCCACCCCAGAGTATATTAAGAGATAATCTAAATGTATTGGCAAAGTCCCTTCAAGAATGGGAGAAAAAATATGGAACTGTTAAACTTTACCACTGGGGAAACCCCTGATACTGTGTCAAACATTACGGCCATCCTGTCAATAAGCTAAGCCCTTGATCTTGAGGCTTGCTCTTGTGAAGATTATGTGTGTAGAATAGAAGCTTAGTGTGCTGGTCTGAAAGGATGTATGTCCCCTAGAAAAGCCATGTTTTAATCCTAATTCCATTTTGTAAAGGCAGCCATTTCTTCTAATCCCTATTCAGCATTGTATGTTTGAAACTGTAGATAATCTCCCTGGAGATGTGATATAATCGAGAGTGGTTGTTAAGATGGATTAGGTGATGACATGTCTCCACCCATTAGGGGGTCTTGATGAGTTTCTGGAGTCCTATAAAAGAGGAAACATTTTGGAGAATGAGAGATTCAGAGAGAGCAGAGAATGCTGCAGCACCACAAAGCAGAGAGTCCATGACCCAGTGACATTTGGAGATGAAGAAGGAAAATGCCTCCTGGGGCACTTCATGAAACAGGAAGCCAGGAGAGAAAGCTAGCAAACTTCATCATCTGCCCTTCCAAATGAGAGAGGAACTCTGACCGTGTTCACCATGTGCCTTTCCAGATGAGAGAGAAACTCTGACTGTGTTCACCATAAGCCCTTCCACTTGAGAAAGAAACCATGAACTTCATCGGCCTTCTTGACCAAGTTATCTTTCCCTGGATGCCTTAGATTGGACATTTCTATAGACTTGTTTTGATTGGGACATTTTCTCAGCCTTAGAACTGTAAACTAGCAACTTATTAAATCCCCCCTTTTAAAAGTCATTCTGTTTCTGGTATATTGCATTCCAGCAGCTAGCAAACTAGAACACTTAGCCTACCTATATGTATGCCCAAGAGTTACTTCCAGAGGACCTGTTCTATTACTCAGATGTGGCCTCACTCTCTTTAAGCCCAAATCTGCAAGTGAAATTATTGCC
The DNA here is from genome assembly GCA_004026745.1 of Myrmecophaga tridactyla. Lineage (NCBI taxonomy): Eukaryota > Metazoa > Chordata > Mammalia > Pilosa > Myrmecophagidae > Myrmecophaga > Myrmecophaga tridactyla. Next base: position 14,398 of record PVIY010035348.1, read on the forward strand.
TTCCCCCCATATGGAACCTGACATCCAGGGGTGAATATCTCCCTGGTGGCATGGGAGATGACTCCCAGGGATGAGTCTGGCCCTGGCACCATGGGATCAACATGCCATCCTGACAAAATGGAGGAAAAGAAGTGTCACAAGTAAGGTATCAGTGGCTGAGAGAGTTCACATAGAGTTGAGAGACTACTCTGGAAGTCACTTTTCTGCACATTTTGGTTAGACATTGCTACTTACCATAACTTGACAAACTTCAACTAAAATCATTCCAGCCAATCCTGAAAAACATCTAAGGTGATATATAGTATTCTACAAAGGTTCTATGCACTTGGTTTGTTTTCCAGAGACCTACAATCTCCAAATGGGCCCCTGGACCAGATAAGCCCTGAAATGCTGAGGGGCCAGCCTCTCTAGAACATCAACTAGATCCATCACCCTAGCCCATATTATTGAGAACTCCTTCCAACATGAACAACTTATTATGGGCATAGCCCCAATAACCCTGAAAAGTCAGAGAAAGGTCAAAGATGATGGTGGAATTATACAGAGAAGGTAGGGTTTAACAAATGATTATGATTGATATTTCTTTTAGTCTCCAATATCTTAGAGCAGCTAGAAGTAAAAACCTAAAATTGTGGAATTGTAATCCATACCAAAATCTGAAATCTGTTCTACAACTAATTCTTTTGTGCTTTGGAATTCATTGCTCTTTTGTAAATATGTTGTTTTCCACAGATGTGGTCATGGGAAGATCGGGAGTCACTCCCTCTGCCCTGTGCTCCTGGAGCACAGGAGGCTCAAACCTCAGAGCCTTTGCCCCTGTGGCTCCCCAGTGGGAAAGCCCCTCATTGCTTAATGGGCAGGACCCTGGATGCTGAGGTCTGGATCAAAGACATCTTATATGGGGTGCATGGTGGTTAAGCGGTAGAATGCTCACCTTTTACACGGGAGACCCAGGTTTGATTTGAGAACCATGCATCTTAAAAAAAAAAAAAAAAAGAGAGAGAGAGAGAGAAAGAAAGAAAAGACATCTGATGAGGCCAAGATAGCAGGTCTGCCCATTTGTGGAAAGAGTGAGCCCGCCCCAGTGCTTAGATAGAGTGGGTCTTTAGCACCTTTTTTTCAGGGAGAATGCTGCCACCCCATTCTCTGGAGAGGTTGGAACAAATGTCTTCAGGATTGTGGAGAGTCTGGCTATCACTCCAATGCTCTGAAAGGGTGGAGCCTGTTGGAGATGGTTCTCTGAGGGCTCGAGTCATTGGCTGTCAGCCAAGGGCATGAGCATCAGAACAGCATGCTAGGCTGATGTGGAAAACCACTGAAGCAAATGTTTTCAAGGATGCTGACTCAAGAGCCTGAAGAGACCTTGAATAGAGAGCATTCTGATAAGAAATAAATGGTTCCTGGGACAAGGAGCTGGGACCCAAGCTTTGTAGCTTTGCAGGTATGACAGATATTCAAAAATAATCTTGCTTTGATTATACTCCCTAAAGTAGTTCCCATGTAAGAGTGCAATAAATATGTGGACATCAGTATATTTGGGGCTCTTGTTCCTGATGAGCTTGAGTCTCCTGACCCCACTTAACTAACTTCTTGTATCTGTTATTTCTTAATCCTGCATGCCACCCCCTTCTTCTCTCCTGTTCTCCAGAGAATTCCTGGCAAATGGTGCCCAAACAGGGACCTGAACAAGGGAAGGCTCCAACCGATTGGAGAGGATTTTGTCATGTTGCCAGGACCCAGGAGGGAGAGTCCAGACTCCAAGAACTTGGTAAAAGTTTTGTTCTGAGAATGTGTTAATCATGGTTCCAGTGGGGCAACATACTTCTTTGCATGCTGAATATGAAACCTTGTTGTATACTTTGTTAAAAGCAAGCAAATGGTGTGAAAGTAAAAAAGGGTAAAGTCACAGAATTATTTTGCATTATTCAGAAATATTGTCACTGGTTGCTCTAAAGAGGTACTTTAGAACTTAAACAATAGCATGAAGTGATAAAGGAATTAAAGAAAGTTTACAGACAAGGGGAAAATATTCCTGTTTCTATTTTGTCTTTGTGTAATTTAATTACAACTCTATTACAACCACTTCAACATAGTAGTTCAGAAAATGAAAGTGATAGTGACCATGAAAGTGATAGGTCCGCTGATGCTGCAGATGAAATAAAAAGGGAGGAAAAGGCCACCGCTTTTCATTCTGAGGATTTTCCTTTTTTTGCCCTCTGTAGATAAATTATCCCATAAAGGAATTTATTTTGAACAACCAGGATATACTCAGTGTCCTCCTACTTTTGCTCTTCCTGACAATGTAATAAATGAATGTCCACCACGATTTTTGGTTGTGATCCCTAAAGGACCAACAGTCTCATTGGGAATTCCATAAGCCCAATTAGAGGGGGATCCAAAAACTTGTATGTTTCTAGTACAAATTACTCAAATTCCTCCTAATGACCAATTTCCTCAAGGAGGCACCAATTTGAGCATGTGCTTCTTCCTTTAAAAATTTCAAAAGAGTTAAAAACTGCTTGTGCTCAATATGGCAGCTCCTCCCTGTGTATACTGTGTGACTCTTAAGAGGACTAGCACAGTCTGAGAGACTAATTCCATAGGACTGGGAGATGCTTGCTCATGCTGCCTTAACAGCTTCTCAGTTTTTGCAGTGGAAAATATGTCCATTAGATTAAGCAAATCAACAAGCAGCTTGAAATGCTAATGCACAGCCACCAGTACCAGTCACAGCAGATCAAATTATGGGCACTGGACCACATGCTGGGGTTGGAGCTCAGATACAATACAGGGATGTGGCTATTGTTCAAACTCAACTTGCTTGTATTAGAGCTTGGGAACAAATTACTCCTCCTGGGATTGTTACCCCCTCTTTTGCAAAAATTTTCCAAGGAACTAATGAACCATATACTGATTTTATAGCTTGATTAAGAGATAATATAGAAAAGTCAGTATCTCAGGTGAAATTAAGAGATTTGTTATTACAAAGACTTGCTTTTGATAATGCTCATACTGATGTCAAAAGGCTTTATGCTTTATTAAAGCTGCTGGGAGACATTTAGAGGATTATCTTAAATGTTGCAGAGACATTGGTTCAGAACCACATAGACTGCAAACGTTAGCTGAAGCCATTGCTGGAATAAACATAAAAGAGTCCCCAAAATGAAAATGTTTCAAATGTGGAAAACCTGGACACATGAAAAAAGACTGTAAAACTAGAAATAATTTTGGAGCTCATCCCAGAACTAATAATGGTAATTTTGGAAATTAGATCAGGAGGAAACACTCCCAGAAAATGTTCTAAATATTGAAAAGGTTATCATTGGAACAATCAATGTAGGTCTCAATTTGATATTGAAGGCAATTTGTTGTCAGGAAACTGGATATGGGGGCCAGATTGGGGCCTCAACCAAAACAATTCCAGGTGGATATAATACCCAGTATGAACTCACTCCAGTGATGTGTCCAAGATTTGTCCCCACAACCAGCGGGAGTGCCACAGTAGATTTACCTACTGCTGAAACTATTATGCTAGTCCCTGAGTCTAATCCTAAAAAGATTAAGACAGGAATAGATGGCCCTATTCTCACACAAACAGTAAGACTCATACTAGGAAAAAGTAGTTTAAGTAGTAAAGGCATCTTTGTTCATACAGGAATCATTGATAAGGAATATAAAGATGAAATTCAAGTTATGATTTTAGTGCAAGGTCCATGTCAAATTGTTGAAAGAGGTCAGATTGCTCAATTATTAATTTTACCATATTATAAAAATGGGACATTCAGGAAAGAAAAGAATAAGAGAATTTGGCAGTACTGGAAAACAAAAATTATGTTGGCAACTGTTATTAACAAAAGAAAGACTTGAATGCATTATACAGATTGAAGGTAAATCTTGGAGTAGACATTGCTATAATTGGTTTAAAATAATGGCCATCAGGCTGGCCTCTGCAAACATTGAACCAGCCTTTACATGGAATTGGTATGGTTAACACTGTCCAACAGAGTGTTGATATCCTGTTTTATAAAGGGTCTGATGGTCAAACAGGAACCATTCAGCTTTATGTTCTAGACATAGCAATAAATCTCTGGGGTAGAGACTTATTAGAACAATGGGGAGCATATGTTAACATTCCATTCTTAGCTCCTGCAATAAAGGACCTGTTGAAAAATATGGTTTATAATTCACTTCAGAGCCCCTCACAAAATTTTTTATATTGAAGGACAAAGTTCTCACAAAGGCCTTGGGTTTCCAAATTTATAATTGGGGCCACTGCTGATATTACACCCCAACCCATACCGTTAACCTGGAAAACAAATGAGCCCTGTGTGGGTTGAGCAGTGGCCCTTATCTAAAGAAAAATTACAGGCACTAACACAATTGGTTCAGGAACCATTTAAAGCAGGACATATAGAAAAGGCTTATAGCCCTTGGAATTCTCCAGTATTTGTTATAAAAAAGGAATCAAGAAAGTGGAGAATGTTCACTGATTTAAGAAAAGTTAATGCTTTAATTCAACTTATAGGGCTGTTACAACCTGGCTTGCCCACACCAGTTATGATTCCTAAAAACTGGTTTATTATTGTGATAGATTTAAAAGATTGCTTCTTTACCATACCTTTAGCAGGACAAGATAAAGAGAAATTTGCTTTTACAGTGCCCACATACAATCATCAAGAGCCAGTACATAGATATCAGTGGAAAGTTCTTCCTTAAGGCCTGTTAAATAGCCCTACACTATGCCAGAGATATGTTGGATTGGCTTTGGAACCTATCTGAGACAAATGCCCTGAAGCATATATCAATCATTATATGGATGACATTTTAGTGGCCATGGAACAAAAAGAACAGTTACAAATTATTTTTCTAAGCTTAGAACAAAGGCTAAATAAAGTAGGATTACAAATAGCACCAGAAAAAATTCAAAAAATATTCCATATAAATACTGGGACAGTATAGTAGATAAAACTACTATTACTCTTCAAAAGGTTCAGATAAGAAAAGATCATTTGCAAACACTGAATAACTTTCAAAATTGTTAGGAGATATTAATTAGTTATGACCCATGCTCGGAATTCCTACTTATGCCTTACATCATTTATTTGATACTTTAAAAGGGAATCCTCAGTTAAATAGTCCCAGAAAATTAACTGTTCAAGCTGAAAAAGAATGAGAATGGCTTCAAGGATGTATTCATTCAGCTCAATTACATAGAATTCAAATTGGAGTACCTGTATGACTTTTAATTTTTCCCTCAGAACATTCTCCCACAGGAATTTTAACACATGAAGCTTTACTGGAATGGATATTTTTGCCTCATTCCGTACAGAAAAAATTAACAATTTACCTGGATAAAAATGGGTCTATTGATACTTAATGGCAGGTTACGGCTAAGGTAATTGTGTGGGCAAGATCCAGAGAACATTATTGTTCTATTTACCAAACAACTTGCTGAAAGTGTGTATCAAATTAATTTAAATTGGCAAATAGACTTTGTTGATTATATAAATAAAATTGATAGTCATTATCCTAAAACAAAATTATTTCAATTTTTAAAGCTTACTACTTGGATTTTGCCTAGAATAATCAGTGACACACATTTAACTAATGCTGATACTTATTTTACAGATGCCAATAAATCAGGGAAAGCTGCATATTATGGACCAGATACAAAAGTATGGGATACCAGATGAACTTCAGTACAAAAAACAGAATTAGCAGCAATCATTCAACCAATAATGAATAAACCAGAATCGCTCAATATTGTAGCAGATTCACAATATTCTGTTACTGTCACTCATAATATTGAAACAGTTTATTTAAACACTGACAGGTCTGAATTATATCAATTATTTAAACAATTACAAAATGCTATCTGACAACATACTCATAAGATTTATGTTGTTCATATTCGATCTCATACACAGTTACCAAGTGCATTGGTGGAAGGTAATGATAGAATTGATAAATTATTAATTGAAACTGTGGAAGCTTCCAGATGGCATGATCTTACATATTGCAATCATAAAAATTTACAACAAAAATTTCATTTAACTTGTGCTCAAGTTCAACAAATTATTCAACATTGTACAACTTGTGATCCCTTACATTCTATACCATTCACATCAGGAGTGAATCCACAGGGTTTACAACCAAAATGAAACCTGGCACACTGATGTTACACATGTCCCCTCATTTGAAAAATTAACTTATATTCATGTTTCCATTTATACTTATTCTGGCTATATTGTAGCTTCTCCTTCAAGTGGAGAAAGAGCTAAACATGTTATTGCCCATTTTCTGGAATGTTTTGAACATATGGGAATTCCTTCACAAATAAAAACAGATAATGGACCAGCCTATATATCTAGAAAAGTTCAATCATTTTTTCAATTATGGAACATAAAACATATAACAGGAATCCCATATAAACCAGAAGGTCAAGCTATTATAGAAAGGGCTCATCAGACACTCAGAATGCAATTTCAAAAATGAAAACAGGAAAATGGGGAGATATCCTCTCCTACTCCTAGAAATCAATGTAGCCAAGCTATGATAACATTAAATTTTTTCAATATTAGAGGAGAAGGTTCTGAGACAGTTGCAGAAAAACATTGGTCAAAGGTATTACACAAACAATTTTTAAAACAACCTATTTAGTGGAAAGATTTAGATATAAATGAATGGAAACCTGGGTGGGGTAAAAATGGGAGGGGGGGAAGGATTTGCTTGTGTTTCCATAGGAGGTGATGGAAAACTGCTATTTGGATTCCATCAAGACTAATAAAACCCCAAGATGAGCAGAGGAACTCAAAATAGAGGACTAGATGAGATGGAACCTCTACAGAAAGAAATGGGACAACTGAGTCTGAAACAGCGATGCATAGTAACACTTAAAACAAGACAGGCTATACTTCCTACATGGGGTCAAGTTAAGAAGTTGGCACAGGAAACAGAAGAGACTCTTAAGAAAACAGGACAAGAAAAAAAGTCCTTCTAACTTTTTCATGGCTTTCATGGCAGTGATAGTAGCAACTGTAATTTTTTTCTCTTGTGCTTGATTTTGATTTTCCATACACCTAATGTGCATACATAATGTGTGTGCAAAAATTATACTTCTTGGGCATATGTACCCAATCCTCTCTTACTAAGGCCTGGTACCTGGCAGGACAATTCTATAGCTGTTTATATTAATGATTCAACTTGTCTTTCTGGTCCAGTTGATTCTTGTCTCCCTTACTTCCAAAAGGAGGAAGGAGAAAAATTTAATATTTCTATGATGGCATTTCAAGGTTTTCCTTTATCTCTCTCAAGCCATAATAATACTCCTTGCTTGAAATTGGAACTTCAAAGATGGCTAGGTTATACTCCTAAGAAAAATAATTCTCTAGCTAAATTGCATTTGCTTTCTGGAATGAGTTCTGCATATGAAGAAAAATCAATTTCTGAGCCTGTTTCTAATGAGCTGCCTTTATGTAAAAACTCATATATATGGACACCTGAATCAGAGCATATTCAATGGGTACAATGCCATGCCAAGCAAAAGTCAGTACTCATTAATGGTTCCTATGGAATTGTAACGGATTGGTCCCCTAAGGGGTACATGATTCAAAATTGTAGTCCTGACTTGAAGTGTTTGGTTAAGTTACCTTGGTTTACTCTGAATAATTTATTTTACTGAGATTTATACCAATGCTACAAGTAAAATCTTGTGGCATGGGATGGGAATGGAGGCCCTGTCCACTTTTGTTAACTCAGGTCCTCGACAAACGGTGATCTGGAAACTGGCCATGAGTTTAGCGCCTACTCATATTTGGAAAGGAAATTACCCTTTAACAAATTCAATCTATTCTCTTAAATTTAAAATTGATCAAACTGGTTGTATTCAAACTTGTGTGATTAATCCTTATGTTATTTTAGCAGGAGCAATTGCTTTTAAGTCATCCTTGTCAGGAATACAATGTTCTGATTGTCGATTATTTACCTGTCTTAATTCTTCTATTTCTAAAAATCAGAATTTTCTTCTTTTAAGAGTATGGCTTCCTGTGAACCAAACTCGACCATGGGAATCTTCACCTGATATACACTTTTTCCCAAAACTTTACAATATGTGCTTAAATGCACCAAAAGATGTATTAGTACTTTAATTATGGGAATCTTGGGAATCATAGGCCTCACCACAACAGCTGCAGAAGCTGGAGTAGCTTTAACACAAGAAATTCAAACTGCACATTATGTGCAAAAATGGCATGAAAATGCAAGTAAAGTATGGACTCAGCAGGTTAAAATAGATAAGGAAATTAGTCTGCATACAGATGACTTAGAACAGACTGTAATTATGTTGGGAGATGAAATTCAATCACTTAAAATGCAACAGCCACTTGTGTGATTGGAATATCACATCTTTCTGTATCTCTCCATACTTGTATAAAGAAAGTGAACATAAGTGGAGAAAAAATTAAAAGACATTTATTAGGGCATCAAGATAATTTAACTCTAAATATTAATGAACTTTAAACAAGAGTAGTAGAAAAGTAAAAGGATGTTCCAAAATTATTAGAAGGCACTGACATTATGAATGGGATTGCTCAAGGACTGCAATCTCTAAATCCACTAACGTGGCTGAAAACATTATGAGGATTTACTATTAGCTTGACAGTGATGTTAATTCTTCTGTCTTTTTTTTTTTTTAACATGGGCAGGCACTGGGAATCGAACCCAGGTCCTCTGGCATTGCAGGCTAGCATTCCTGCCTGCTGAGCCACCGTGGCCTGCCCTCTCTTTTGTCTTTTATGCATAATCTGGAAATGCTTCCAAAGAAAGCACCATAATCCAAATTAAGGACTGCTGCCTTGACCTCTGTCACGCTATCGCTACAAAAATAAAAAGGGGGAGATGTTGGAGATGGTTCTCTGAGGGCTGGAGTGGTTGGCTGTTGGCTGAGGGCATGAGCACGAGAACACCATGCTCAGCTGATGTGGAAAACACTGAAGCAAATGTTCTCAAGGACGCTGACTCAAGAACCCGAAGAGACCCGAATAGAGAGCATTCTGATAAGAAATAAATGGTTCCTGGGACAAGGAGCTGGGAACCAAACTTTGTAGCTTTGCAGGCATGACAGATATTAAAAAATAACCTTGCTTTGATTACACTCCCTAAAGCAGTTCCCATGTAAAAGCACAATAAATATGTGGACTTCAGTATAGTCCGGACTCTTGCTCCTGATAAGCTTGAGTCCCCTGACCCCACTTAACTAACTTCTTGTGTCTTGTTTCTTAATCCTGTGTGGTGCCCCTTCTTCTCCAGTGTTCTCCAGGGAATTCCTAGCAGAACCTATGCCCCAGCATTTGAGGAGAGCCTGGGAGACATGTGGATGCTTGGAGAGGGTGGAGCCTCCTCACTAGTGTTCAAGGAGAGTGTGGTGCCTGGGTAGGCATTTGGAAGGAGTGGGGCTGCTGTTTAATCAGGCCCAGAGGACAAAACATGGTTCTATGGATGACTCTCAGACATTTAAATCTAATGGAATATGCCCTGCAGGGTTTCAGAATTGTTTGGGAGCTGTGACCCCTGATTTCCTTCAGTTTATCCCTATGGGAATGGGGTGTTTATCCTATTCTTGTTCCTCCATTGTATAACAGAACTCTTTCTCTAGGTTTTATAGGTCCACAGACTGAGGGAAATTGTGCCACAGACAGACCACAACCACAACCAATTTTTTTTTTTAATTTGCATATGGGCAGGAGGCACCAGGGATTGAACTCCAGACCTCCAGCACGGCAGGTCGGAGCTCTGCCTGCTGAGACATGGCAGCTGCCCACCACAACCAATTTTGATGCGACTTTATACTCAGCACTGTTACTGAAATGACTTAACAGCTTTTGGGATGTTGTGATAGAATGGCTGTATTTTGCATATAGAAAGAACATGTCTTTTTGGGGTCCTGAGGGAGAAGTGTGGTAGTTTGGAGCTATATGTACCCCATAAAATATGCTCTTAAATTTAATCCATTCCTGTATGTAGGAAATTTCAATGAGATTACTTCAGTTAACTTGTGGCCCACCTCTATAAGGATGGATCTTTATCCTACTACTGGAATCCTTTATAAGCAAAATGAGTTTAGACATGAAAGAGAGAGCCATAGAAGGCAGAAGCTGAAATTAACCAAATTTGGAAGAGAGGGAAGGACAGTGAGCTTTGTCAGGTAACAAACTAAGGACTAAGGTTGCTGAAAGCCAGTTCCAGAACTCCAGTCTTTGGGAAGAAAGCATTTCCTTGGTAATGTCTTGATTTGGACAATTTCCTGGCCTCAAAATCATGAACGAGTAAATTACAATTGTTTAAGCCAAACCATTTCACAGTATTTGTTTAAACAACTTAGGAAACTAAAACACTTCCTTTGAGCTATTCTAGTCAATGACTGAGAACAACAGGAAATTAAAGCAGTACTGAACCTCCACTGAAAGTTGACTTAGATGCATTTACTAAATTTTCCTGTACTGCATTTGGATGTTTGTAACCAACCTCCTTCCCCTCTCTTCTTCACTTGAAGGCACTGTTGTGAAGAAGTCTGATGGCTCCTTCAGCCTTTTCCCTCTCTCCATTTCATCTTGCAGGTGCTTGCCCTAATAAAATTCTTGTGTGTTTGATACTGTATGGGTGTCAGGACCCTAATTAACACAAATATTATCAGGAGTGCTCCAAGAAAATAGGTATAAAGATGGGGATAGATTTGGGACTGGTGCATCCACTGCCTTGCAGGCAAAAGGACACCTCCTCATTGGTTGGGGGGACACAGAGAGTCTATGGCACAAGGGGGCAGTTCATCTGCTAACAATTTCACCAATTGGTATCTGAGAAAATGTTCTGTGGTAGGGGAATGCTAAGGCAAGTAATGATAACAATGATTGAAAAATAACAAGGGGGGATGTCTACAAAGACAGTGGAGTTGATTACTGCTAAGTTGTAATACTGATCTATAGAGGGAAAATGAGAATCAGAGGTTGTTAGCCAGCAGCTGCTAATCAAGTGTGAGAGCCTTTGCAGTAGCTTATCAAGAGGCCTTCATCATCTGATAAAGAAGGGTAGAAAGTGTGGGCTGGCAGGCTGAACATATAACTATAGGGCCATAGACCTCCAGAGACATTCAGTACTCATCAAAGCAGGTCTGTGATGTGCAACTGTGAGCCTTGGTGGGGAAAGGCTATGATTCTGCAAACTGGAACAGGTTTATGCTGCTGGATATTCTCCCGGACTTTCTGGGCATGCAGAGCAGACTCACCCTTCTCTACTCAAGTTAGCACTTCCACCATGCTGGGAGATGCTGCAGAAGTCTCACCCCTATGGTAAAACAGTTATGCCACTTGGCACTGCTACATCTCCTGTACTGGCTGCCAGTCCTATAACGAGGGTTAAATCCCAGTACAACATGGTGGGGACAAACTGGACTTAATAAATTGGAAATAGGGGGTGATGGGTTGTTCAATGGTAGAATGCTCACCAGCTATGCAGGAGACCTGGACTCGATTCCCAGCCCTTGCAGCCACTCCCAAACCCCTCCCCCAAGGGGCAAAAGAATCGACACCTAAACAATTGCAGGAACTAGAGGGGATCTATAGAAAGGAACCAGAGGAGCACCTGTGGATTGGATTTTGAGGGCTCTTTATTAAGGATCCTCCAATGTCAGGCTGGATAAACAGAAATTCATTGGCTTGTGGACACTTTCTTAGGACACATGTTTCTCAAGGGTCCTAGAACATGGGACAAACTCCCTGCTGGGGTGGCTCTGTGTAGACTGGAAAAACAAGTAGACAGGACTTGGTTGCCCTGGCAGATGTTGCGGGTTGGGATAAAGAGGCTAAGGCAAGTGTGGATATATTATGTGAGGTCAGAAAACCCAATGTTCACCATCCAGGAAAGAGCAGAAAGAAGAGAATGATAATCTCTGGTGAAG
>PVIY010035349.1:0-26378 GCA_004026745.1 Myrmecophaga tridactyla
CCTCTGCTCCTCCTGCACCGGTCGCTGCGTGGCGCGGCCCCGCCACGGGACGTGCTGCTTTTCCAGCATGAACGGGGCCGCTTCTTCGCCGTTCTCGGGCTGTTCTGCGCGGGTCAGGGCGTCTTCTGGGCTTCCCTGGCCGTAGCAGCCTTGTCCCGACCTCCGGTCCCGGTGCGGCCCACGACTCCGGAGGCCCCAAATCGCCACGGCTTCAACCTGCACTCGGCGCTTTGGCGCTACGGCTTGGCTGTCGGCTGTGGCGCCATCGGTAAGGCTTCCCCCCGCGGGAACGGGGTCGGGGGGTGCGGGGGTGACCGGGCACGGCCCTCGCTGCTCAGGCAAGGAGAGTGAGGGCTCGCTTCCCCTGGAGGAGCGGGAGGGGCGGGCGGGCTACCCCCGCCGGAGTGCAGAGGAGTGGCGCACCAGGCCTTGGGAAGAAGCGGCCGGCTGGCCGAGGTCTGTCTGCCACTCATTCTACGACCTAGAGCAAGTTACTTAGGCTCGGAACCAGTTTCCTCATCTTCAAAATGGGGATGGGTATCTGTTAAGGTCGCCGGGAACTAGGGGTGGGGAGTACTAAGACAACGTTTGGGGGCACAAGAATAGCTCAGCTGTTACTACCACCACCATAATTTCTTACATTGGATGGGCACTGGAAAGGTTGGTGCCTAGCCCCCCCAGTGAAAACCCCTCACCCGTCTGTGCTTTCTGCAGGGACCCTGGTGCTCGGGGCTGGTCTTCTCTTCTCCCTCCGTTCTGTCCGTTCAGTGACGCTTCTGACTGGAGGGCAGCAGGTGACTCTCACCACTCATGCTCCCTTTGGCTTGGGGGCCCATTTCACTGTTCCCCTGCACCAGGTATCCTGCATGGCCCACCGCAATGAAGTCCCTGCCATGTTACCTCTGAAGGTCAAAGGCCGGCGTTTTTACTTCCTCTTGGACAAAGCTGGACACTTCCCCAACATGCAGCTCTTTGACAACACTGTGGGTGCCTACCGGAGCTTGTGAGGGACTGACCTGGGGTCAGTGACCCCTCACAGAGGAGGGATAAACTGAACCTTAGAGACAGGGTGACAACCAGGGTCACACAAGGGGGCCCAAGATTCATAAACAGCAAATAAAGGGGTAGTCATGCCAAGGGCAGCTGACAGTATCTGTCTGTTTAGTGTCTGTTCCGTTCTACTATCTACCCATCTACAGACCTTTAACAATAAGAACTCAAAACCAAGATGAAAGAAGAAAATAATATTTTGGTACAAAAATAAAAGGCCACATGAAGAGAAAGGGAGAGGATCAGTTACCATATCTTCCTTGTGGATGGGGCTATGTGGGGGCAGGATTGGAGGCACTTGGGCAGTGAGTCTGGCTGCAGAAAATACTGTCTTTGGTTCCTCTTCAGAAATGAGGAAGGCATGACTCAGAGAGAGCATCTGTCTCAGAGCTGCACTCAGGGTTACTGCTCTGCAAAGGCTGGTAAACTTCGAACATCCTCTGCAGGATCTGGAGCACCAAAATCCCACACCACAATACCAGATTCACCCAAGAAGAGGTCTGTGGGAAAGGAGCAGGAGAGTGAGGAGTGGGGCCATCTTAAATGGCGTCTTCCCACCCACACACTCCTCTTATCTGTTCTGGCAGGTGATAGACCCTTAGGCCCTCTCAGCTTCTGGCTGCTGGGTCAAACTCAGAGTACACTGGCGACCACCCTCACAGCCACAGACTCATGAATCCCTAGGTCTCCACCCAGTCTTTCATATCACAGGGCCTCACTTCAGCATTGTGTAGGCTTGAGTATAACTGCAGAGTGGTTCCAGGGGTTGTCCATGGAATTTTCTGGGCTTCAGGGCAGCTGTGAAGTCAAAGAGGTAGTTGGTGAGAAAGAGCAGATATACCCCAGGCACATCTGTGCTCGGGTACCCTTAGAGATAAAAACAACCGAAGGGAAATAAAAAGGGAAGTTATAGTGTCCCTCTGCAGAGGGGTGACCAGCCCTAGCCAGGCCTCTCTTCCTCTCTCATTACCTGATTGTACTGCTCAAGGAGACGATGGAGTTGCAGAAAGAACTGGTGCTATAGCGAAGGATACAGGAGGACACTAAGACCAGGAAGATGGCAATAGCTGAGATAGCAATGTGGAGCCCTATTGGACCTCTACGAGCAAGAGAGGAGGAGCCTTATGGTTGAAATAGGACTCTTCCCACTTCGACCCCTAGCCCATAGTGGGAAGCATCACCTGTGGAAGTCCTGGATATAGCTGCTGCAGACCCAGAAGAATAGAAACAGGAGGCAGCAGAGAGCTGAAAAGCCAGTGGCTCCAGCCACAAAGTAGAAGACGGATGGAGCCCAGGGGCAGGATAAAGCCAATTTGGAACCGTGCAAAGTGGCCACACCATACAGGGGCAGCTGCCACCAAAGGAGCCCGGTGGAGAGAAGCTGCTGAATCCTGAATTTCAATTACTGCCTCTGGACGCAGGCTTGTGGCAGATGTTTGGCAGAGCCGCTCTAGGAAGTTATTTGTACACTGTGAGACACTGGTTCTGGAAGGATGAATGCAGGCGGACCCACTGGAGAATCAATCCAGCACTGGCCAGAAGAGTTAGGAAATGGGAAGGGGTTAAAAAATACAATATGCTTCGGCAAGACCTCACGACTTCTCGTCTTCCCACCGGGCAGAAATCCTAAGAGTAAACCCAGACTTTGTGCAACCCACACACAGTAATTTTTTCAGTTACTGTTTCACATCTGTAAAAACAGACATGGTAGTACTTATTTCATAGAAATCGAGTGAGTCGATGCACTGACATGTTTATTAACAAGACTGCCTGGCAGGGGTAAACATTCAACGACAGTTATTGGCTTCTGCTTTTACGTAAGCGGTTTGTACGTCTGTTTTGTCATGTGACACAGCGTGCTGCAATCGCGTGGCAGTCTGTTCTGCTTTATGTCACAGCACAGCCCTGCACAAAGGGTTTCCGAGGGAAGCAGGGGCTGGGCCGACCTCAGAAATAGGGTAAAACTATGCAGCGGGAGCCGCTGGGCCGGGCTGGAGCTGGCGCTGCATAAAACGCTCTGGAAGGGCTCATCCCTTTGGCGAAGGAACGACTTCGAAAGGTGACCTGACGGGACACAGCGGAAGAGCGGGACTAACAGCGCAGCCTCTCCGCCGCTCCTCACCCTGCCCACGGGCTCCGAGCCGCCGAGCCCCCGTCACCTCGTGACAGGCCCAGGGGTGCGGAAAGCATACTCCCGGCCCGAGGGCTGCCCCTGCCCCGCAGCCGCACCTGGGTTCAGATCAGCGCCGCGGCCGCTACGGCCCGGGACAGGAAAGTGGCGAGGAGGAGCGCGAGCCCCCCGCCCCCGGGCAGCCCCGCCTAAGCCCCGCCCCGTCCGGCGCGCCCAGGAGCGCGAGGCCGTCACTTCCGGGCGGCGGCACGCCGCGGCGCCGCGTCACAGCGGCAGGTACAGCGAGTAGTCGGCGAGCGCCCAGCGGCGGGCCGGGCGGCCGGTGCGGCCGATCATGGGCAGCTTCTGCACGTAGCGGGAGGCCGGGCTGGGCCCGTGCGGCGCGGGGAAGGCCGTCTGGAAGAGGCGCCCGCGGCAGCGCCGCCCCGCCTGCCGCCCCGCGATGATGAATCGGAAGTGGGGGGCGCCCCGCGGGGCGAAGCGGCTCTTCTGGAAGACGTCGCGGGTGCCGGCGCCGGGGCCCTGCTGCCGGGGCGCCCCCCGCGCCCGGTGCACGCGCGGCAGCGGCCTGCTCTCCGAGGCGGCGGGCGCAGAGGCCGACGGGGCACCGCCGCCCGCGCCCCGGGGGCTCTCGTCGCCCTGCGGGCTGACCACGGCGCTGGCCGTCAGCTGCGGCATCTTCCGCACCGAGTCTGGGGCGGTCGCCGGCTCCTTCTTGTCTCCGGGCGGCCGCGCTGCCGCAGGCGCCGGCTGGCCCGTGCCGAAGCGGGTGGCCAGGCTGTCACCGAAGAAGGCGTAGAGCTCTCGATAGACGTCCGCCAGGGTCACCGAAGGGGAGGGACCCTCCGGCTTTACACCCCCTGGTGGCAGCGGGAGGCCAGACCCAAAGCCTGGCTCTGCGCCGCCCCCCGACGGCGACTCCTGCAGGAGGAGACTGTCCCAGGGCAGGTCATCAGGTCGCCGGCACCCCTTACCCCAGGGGCCGCTCCTGCTGGGCTCTGCCGCCTGCGCCTTCATCTTCAGCAGCCGTTCCACGGCCACCTGTGAAAACAGCAGGAGGAGGAACCTGAGCCCACAGAGTGCTCTAAAACACGCCGGTTCAGCTCAGACAGGAACGGGGTGCTGGAAGGAGCTGGCACTCACCAGGATGGCTCCATAAACTTTGTGCCCATCTGCTTTGACCTGAGCATTAGAAACAGAATAATCATCCAGCACCGCCTGCAGATTTGTCCAGTAAGTAGACAGGTGTGGGTACAGGACTCGTTCTACTGCCTGGAAGGGAGAGAGGAAATCTAGTAAGCACCTCTTCGTGGCTTATGGTCTCTCAAGTACCCTCTCCCACGAACGACCCACTTTTCTCTCTGATCCTGGGGAGGGTCCTCAGTCCTTCAAAATTCCCTGATTCTGTCCTCCGTGCCTACTTGACATATTCAACCGACCTGTTTGGAACCTACTGTATACCCAACCCTCTGCTAAGCACTGGGAATAAAGATAGGGTACTAAAGCAGACAAACAATATAAAATGGCCTCACATCATTAAGGACCAAGAGGGTGTAAGTAATGTCTTTGTTAACAACACAGCAATTTATAGTTGGAAATCAGCAGATACCGCCCCACTTAGATATAAAGTTCAGTCCGTCTACACAAAAACAAACAGACCAGAACTTAGACTCTGATTATGTTAATTTTAAATCCTGTGATGCAGAAAAAAGCATTTGATAAAAAATTCAACATAAATTACTAAAAGTAAGAATATAAAGTGGTTTTCTATTCTGAGAAAGGATGCCTATTAACATGCACACAAAGCACTTGTTATCCCAAATGAGAAAGGACTTTCTTTTAATCTAGAAATGAAACAAGGATGCCCACTATCATCACATGCAAAATTATGTTAGTGGTCCTATAATAAGAGAAACAAACTAAAGGCTTTAGGATTAGAAAAGAAGAAATGAAGCCGTCATTATTTCTACATATGATCATCTGTTAAAAACCCCAGTAAACAATACACAAAAGTCAACTGCATTTCTAGTCATCAACAAGAAGCTGTAATACGAAAAGAAGATACCATTACAGCATTATCAAAGAATAACCAGAATCTAGGAATAAATTTAATAAATATGTGTATGCTCTCTTCAGGGAAATTTATGAAAGGATCCTGAAAGACCATGAAGATTTGAAAAAATGGAGAGATATGACATGTTTGTTGTCAAGAAGACTTATCATAATTACATCAGTTCTCTCCAAAAGTGATCTAATACAGCCAATGTAACTGCATTCAAAATATCAACAGCAGTAAGTCTAATTTATCCCAGATATGTGAGAGTGGTTGAGTAGAAAAATCTATTACTATCGTATTAACAGAACTAGGGCACATAAACATTTGATCATCCCTATAATACTAAAAACATATCTGACAAAATTCAACATCCACTCATGTTTTAAATACTAAATAAAAGAGAAACTGAAGAGTATTTCCTTAAAGTGATAAAAGAGGATGGGCAGAAATTTATAAAATAGGGGTACGTGAATATTTGTGGCAAAGACATTTACAGTAAGCCAGGATACTGCCAGGCCTGACCTAAGGCAAGAGCTCAGTAAATGGCAACAGCAAAGCACATAACCATTTTTTATGATAAAAGATACACAAATGTTCTCTAACTCTAATGGGAGCTCTCACGGCTCTCTGAGAAAGGCCTGGGTCCTCACCTTCCAGCCCAGGGCATGCAGCCCCACCACGGCTCCATAGTGAGAGCACAGAGGTCGCACGGGGTCTGCCAGGACCTTCTGCAGGGAGAGCAGGATCTGCTGATAGAGGCCACTTACGAGGTCCCCGTGAGTCCTGTGGGAGCAGCATTCGTTGAGGGAGGGGAACAAAGTAGGGTGCTGCCCTATGGTGCTCAAGTACCAGCAGACAGAAAACAGCACTGTGTGGCCCGCTGGGGCCCATGGGGGTGGGTGAATGAGGCTGGGGCCCCAGGGCTAAAGGTCAATATCGTGGCCGATTTGTAATCCATTTGTAGAATCCTGGTGTGCCGTAACACACCAGCTGGAAAGCTCTAAGGGAAGAGGCTAAGGGTCAACCCCCAGCTCCACTCTCATACAGCCTCAGAACCAAAGGCTTCACCCATCTCCCTACCCCGACCCAGTTGGATCTAGTCCCGCCCAAGGCTCAGCTCTAGGCCCGGTGGGTACCAGAAGATGTGGCTGAGTAGGAGAGCAGCCCCGTCCCGCAGAGTCCAGTGGTCATTCAGCGGGTTGATGGAGGCAGCCAGTGGCTCCAGGACGCAGTAAAGGACACTGCCCACCAAGGAGCGGACATAGGGCCCCAGGCAGAGGTGCGGATTCCGAACCAGGCTCCGTGCCACCTGCAGCAGCCGGTGCAGCTGCTCGAGGTCATGACTTACAGATTTCACCTGTAGGTAGAAAAAGTCACACTGAGAGGGCCGTAAGGAAGCAGCGGAAGCCCACTGTTCCAACAGCATCTGCCAGGGGCAGGACGCGCTACTGGATCATCTCCCCACAAAACCCTCTCCAGTGCCCCAGCCTGGTCACTTACCCCACTGACCACATAAACAAAGTAGGGCAGAAGTGCTGCAATCTTGGAGTTGGTCTGCAGGTCCTGAAGAGCGATCTGGAAAGGAAGGGGCCACGCTGCACTGGGTCACCAGGCCCAAACTGATGTCTTTCTGAGGAGTTTAGCACTTAGATAGTAAAATTTTAAAAATCTATTATCTTTGATTGAACAACTCTACTTCTATAAATTTATCCTCCAGATACCCACTCACACACGTACCCACACAGACCACTGTCCATAATAAGAAAAAACTGACAACCTGAATGTCCCACATAAAATTTTTAACTGAGCAAAGCAAGTTGTAAAATCAGATGTTTAATCTAATACCAGTTTGTTTATACTAGATTAGCAGTTGTTTATAAGTGGAAAAAATACATATATGGGCTCATAACTATGTGATATTGTGAGTTATTGTTTATATACCAAGAATGGAATGATCATATATGGTAAGAATGTTCATGTTTGTATGTTGTTATATTTTAAAAAAATTTTTTTAATTAAAAAAAGTAACTGTGCGATGATATTGTGAGCCACTGATCATATAACATGGTTGGAGTCTGTGTGTGCATATTTCTCAATAAAAATATTCTTTTATGGTTTAGGTATAAACCAAATTCATGTTCTCTAGGCACATTCAAAATCTTTGGTTTCTGATTTTCTATCTATTTTTGATTCCCTTTTAGTGAGAGGTAAGCTGTCTGCATAGTGTTACTACGCATTTTAGTGAGAATCTGTTTCATAGCTGCCAATTCCTGTTGACATATGAAAAGAGAAGAAAATATATATTCTTTTAAAAGACAAAAAAAATATATGTATATTAAAAATTTTACGTTGGACATTTAGGTTGTCAGTTTTTTTATTAGTATGGACAGTGCTCTGTGTGGGTATGTGTGTGAGTGGGATCCTGGAGGATAAATTTATAGAAGTAGAGGTGCTCAAAGATTACAGATTTTTAAAATTTTAATATCTAAGTGCTAAACTTCTCCAGAAAAATATCAGGTGGTTCTGGGAGAGGCTCACTTTCTATTTTATATATTTTAATATTATAAGAGATATACCTCCATAGCCAGCACATATGGATATTTTATAAGCAGAAAAAAAAAAGTAAGTAAATGAGTAAAACCATCTCAGCCCTGAGCCTCCACCATCTGTGCCATCCAAACTCTCTGGGGTAAAGCCTTCAAGCCCAGCAGCCATGAAAGCAGACGACGGGCTGGTAAGAAAACAGCTTGGCTCCCAGGGTCCTGGCCTGGCCCCTCATCCAGCCACCCGTATTGTGCGTGGGAAACAGGAGCCAAGGTTCGAAGGCAAGAAAGCATGGTGGTAGTATTCCTAATTTTGCAAAGGAAAGAGCAGCAGCAGCCAGCCGTGGGAACATGTGGAGGATCTAAAATCCTCAAACAGAGGCCACAGGATTGGGTGAACCATCAAACTTGCCCTCATCAGCCCAGCAGGCCCTGCTGGAGCCCTGGAGGCCAGAAGCTAAAGCAGCAGGGGCCAGTAGGAGACCTTGAGACCAAGACCTGTAGAGCAAATGTCTCCACGCAGGCTTATCATCCTCTACTTTCTCTTCTCCCCTCCAAGTCCTGGCAAATGGAGGCTGCAACAGGCAGGCCCGAGGTGAAGAGACACCCCAGAGTGGGCTTCTGAAAGAAGGTGTGAGGAGGACTCACCCCCTCCCCCCACACCCTCTAAGGGCCCCGCTAAACTGCCCCTTCCCCCAGGAACAAAGGCTTCTCTGGAGTGGGGAGGGGAGCCGGCCTGGCTGCAGGGCCAGCCTCGGGGCACCACACCCGCCCTGTGAGCAGCTTCACTCCACCTCAGTCAGTCCCTCTGGAGAGGACAAGAAACAGGCGTCTCACAGAATTCCATGGGAATCTCTAAATTAAGATTTGGTGCCCACCCCGGCGGTGTGGGAGATGACCCCCAGAGATGAGGCTGCCCCTGGTACCGTGAGATCAACAATGGGGAAAAGAAGAGCAGCAAATAAGCTATCAGTGGCTGAGAGAGTTCAAATCGAGTTGAAAGGCTTCCCTGGAGGTCACTCTTATGCAAGCTTCAGTTAGACATCGCTATCTATCATAACCTGCAAACCCCAACCATAACCATTCCTGCCAATCCTAAAGAACACCTAGGGTATTATATAAGATTCTACAAAGGTTCCAGGCACTAGGGTAATGCTCCAAAGCCTACAACCTCCAGATGGGTCCTGGACCAGATAAATCCTGAAATGCAGAGGGGCCAGCTTCTCCAGAACATCAACTAGTTCCATCCCCCTATCCCATATTATTGCCAGCCTCTTCCAACATGAAAAAGTTAGAATGGGAATAGCCTAAATGCCCCTAAAGAGTGAAAGAAAGATCAAAGGTCATGATGGGGTTATACAGAGAAGGTCGGGTTTAACAAATGAGTATGAGTGCTGAATCATTATACTGATATATCTTTTAGCTTCCTGTACCTTAGAGCAACTAGAAATAAAAACCTAAAATTGTGGAGTTGTAACCCATACCAAACTCTGAAATCTGTTCTACAACTAATTCTTGTGATGTACTTTGAAATTTATTGCTTTTATGTATATATATTATTTAAAGGGAGGAGTAGAACAGAGGAGATAGGATTTAACAAATGAGTATGACTCCTGAATCGTTATATTGATATTTCTGTTGGTCTCCAGTATCTTGGAGCAGCTAGAAGAAACAGAGGAAAAAGCATGGAATTTTAACCCATACCAAACTTTAAAATCTGTTCTATAACTACCTGTTAAAATGGACTCAGTCCAGCATGGCAGGCATGGCCCGCCCTATACTGCGTTTTTGTATATATATTTCACAATTAAAAAAGTAAAAAAGATCACACAGAAAGAAGACCTGCCCAGCCCCAGCCCACTGCTCACCCTCATCAGCTGGGGGTCATCCCCCAGCACAGCCCGAGTCACCTGCTGATTGTACTTCAGAAGGTCATCAGTCAGCGAAGACACCGCGCTGGGGACTGTGAGACGACAGGCAAGACGGGTCAGGAGTGGCCAGCTGGGCCCTGCTCCTGCCTCCCCAGCCTGCTCCCAGCCCCCGCCCCTGCTATCCCCACACTCGTCCCGGAGGAGCCCTTTAAGGCAGGACCTGCAGAGCAGAGACTCCAGCCACCCTGAGCAGTCCACTCAGCCCTGAGGGTGCAGCCGTCGCAAGATGCTGTGCTCTGGCTACCACTCAGCCTTGACCAGGAGGATTCCTGCTTGGTCCTCACACCCCAAGTCTGCAGGCCCCAGGCTGTGAAGCTCTTTGCAGCATACCCTGGACCCGCATGCTGCTCAGACTTCCCATTCTAGCAACCATCTAGCCAGTGCCTTGGGACTGACTACGTGTCTGGGCTTCCATCTCCAACTCTGAGCCCTCAGGACGCGGGCTGGTGTGCACTCAGATGTTGGGATGGAGCAGGCATCAGTTGATGCTTATCAGGTGCACACACAGAGACTTAGAGGCACCACTCTCAACTCCGCAGGAAGGATAGCTCAGCCAGAGGGGCCCATCCTTCTCACTGCCCCTGACCTGATCCTTGAGGTGCCAGGTTCCCTTTGCCATCCAGGTAGGAGACGTGAACTAGAAAAGCAGAGCAGAGAGATGGGTCAACCTAGGGTTCTGTCCCTCATAGTACCACCCACCCCTCCAAGCTTAGTTCTTCTCCCTCCATCAGCCAGCCCGCCACCACTCCCCTGACAACCCAGCTCCTGTCCCCACGCCTTCCGAGCCCACGGCACCCACCTCTCACAGCTGTCTCGGCACAGCCTTTGGGGATGTTGGTGGCCAGTGCCAGCTCCACCAGGTTGACCTCTCGGTCCTCAGGAAAGTAAAGCTCCCCTTCCCTGGCGGGGCGCAAGGGCAGGGCCTCCTGTGACCCATAACCACACACAGCCTGAGGAAAGCGTGGATTGGAGAACAGCCTGAATCCAGGGAGGATACAGGTGCTAGCAGAGGGCTCTATGGGCAGGGGCAGGAAGCCAAATGTTTGAGGGGAGCCTAGCGGTTCTGAGAGACGGGAGGCCTGGGGCTAGGGCCACTGCTGGGAATCAGGCTGGAGCATGAAGGACTCGCTGGGTCAAGGGGTAAAATGAGGGCCCTTCTCACATATCCCTAGGGGTTCTGGGCCTCTCGCCCCAAGCTGCTGCTGGTCCCCCTCATTCTCACTCTCCCAGCTTTAAAGTCACTACTCTCTTCCAGTCATGACCTTCCCTGAATTCCCTGCCCCAGAATATTCTAACAGCCACAATTCTGCTCAGCCTCCTCCCTTGCCCAGAATGCCTTCTCTTCCTCCTATCTGCCTAGTTTACTCCTAGCAACCAGTCAAGGTCCATCTGAAGTCCCACCTCTTCCAAGAAGCCTTCCCTTACCTCCTGACCCCCTCCTTCAAAGCACAGAGTGGCACAAACTCCTCCCTCTTTTCTGAATTCACAGCCCTCGTGGGCCGGGCTCAGCCCCTGGCACCTGTCCTGCAGTTGCAGTGAACTTCCCTCATGCGTTCGTCTGGTCCTCATGCCTTGCTGCATCACCAGCCTGCGCCAGGCACAGAGGCAGGCTCGTGCCACCCGAGTCCTCCGCGGCCTGTGGCACCACTGACCTCCACACTGCTCCATCTGAGAGCCCTGTTGAAATCCTCCACCGTCAGCTTCCGCCGTTTGGTGTGCTTCATGAACTGAGAGCTATTCTGGGAGGGGAGGAACAGAAGCTAAAGTCAGGGGACAGAAAATAGGGAGAAGAAGGCCCCCCAGGTAAAGAAAGACAGCCTGGGGAGGAGGCAAAAAGGACCCCAGGCCAGCGGTCAAACAGCCTGGATTCCAGCTCTGTTCTTGTACCAACAAATCCCTGGGTTACGTCCCCTCTCTGTGCCTCAGTTTCTTGCTGCAGGACAGAAACATGAACCTGCTCTGCCCACCCAGCAGGGCTGCTGTGAGGAGCACACGAGAAGATGCCCAGCAAACACTTTATTTGCAGGAGCCCATTCGGCTACAGTGGGGAAGGGACTGCCATTGGTTTGTTCACCATTATATTCCTTCAAAGCACAGAGCAGGTACCCAGTAAATGGCTGTTGGATAAATCAAGGCGCATGGTGGTTAGTAAAAAGGAAAGAAATGAGAGCTGAGGAGTACTGAGGGCTGGGGGTGCTGTACCTGGGTGGCCTCTCGGAGCCGGTAGCACACGTCCTCTGCGAGCAGGGCTGCCACCTCATCACTCAGCTCCAGGCCTGTGCTCTCCGCCATAAGCCGGACCGACTCCCGAGGGATCTCCACAAATCGCCGTTCTTCTCGCTCTGACATGGCCCCGGTGGAGCTGGGGAGTGGAGAGAGGTTTGAGAAGCCACTCTCATGTCCCTCAAAGCCCAGCAGCCTGACTCCAGACCCTCTAAACCAGGCTTCCTCTTCTTTCTCCCCGATCCGTGAACAAGAGGCCACAAAGCTCTGAGTGCCCAGAGGAGGAAACAGAGGCTCAGAGCAGGAAGTCTGGCCCAGGGAGGTAAAAGAAAGTACCTGGCCTTGGCATTCACAGAACTGGGTCCCAGACCTGTCCTATCTCTCACTGGGTGACTCTGGCCAAGACCTCAATTAGCCTGAGCCCTCGGGTCCTCAGGTGTAAAACAGGAGCAACAGTCACTGCCGTCCCAAGTCCCAAGGTGGCCAAGAGGATGAAATGAGACGACGTATGAAGATGTCAGGGACTACCACGCTACACAAATGGAAGATGGCATATCATTAACTGTGAGCAAAAACTTCATGGCGTCTTCTTTCTGATTCATGTGATAACCAATATCAACTAAATCTCGATACCACTGCTTTTATCTTGACACTCTCTTGCTCAAAAGCTTTCAATACCTCCCCCTGCCCCGCTTATAAAAAGAAAGTCCAAACTCTCCAGCCCAGGTCCCATGTTTAGCCCCAAATCCCCACAGCTCTTCAACCTGATCCTCCCGTAAGACCCGCCTCGTGTCCTCCAGCTTTGCCTCATGCCGCACCACCAGGCCTTCACTCAGGGGTGCCCTCTCCCTATTCCAAATCCTCTCCACCCCCTCTTTGCTAAAGCAAATACAGGCAGATTCAGTCTTTCTCTTGAGGTCTTCCTGCCCCAAATGCCTTCTGGGAATTCAGACTTTTTAGCTGCTGGGCTTTTTTTCCCCACGATGTCTGGTCTTCCATTCACAGCGTATGACAGAGTCAGAATCCAACAAAAAACAGAGGCTGAGGAGGCACAAGGATAATTCACTGGTAGAATTCTCGCCTGCCATGCAGGAGACCAGGGTTTGAGTCCCAGCCCATGCACTTCCCAAAACAAACAAACAAGCAAACAGACAGACAGACAAAAAATTTCAACAAATGGTGCTGCAATAACAGGACACTCACATGGAAAATAAAAGGATAAAATGAGGCCCCCTCATACAGCATTCAAAAAAGAAACAGAGGCTGCCAGCTGACTCCAACACATTCAGCACACCAGCCATTCAAGGTAAGACCACATGTGCTGAGGTTAAGCATTGGCACCCAGGGCAGCGAGGCCCAGTTCCATGGTGACCCACCCTGGGCACTGTCCCCACAAATCCACTGGCAAGACTAACTGGGGTCACCAGTGACCTCTAGGTCTGTAAATCCTAAGGGTCTCTCCTGGTCTGTCCACAGCCTTCTTTCCAATGGCTCCCCCGTTGCCTTTAGAATACAGAATATAATTGTATTAAGGCTCACAAGGCCCTGCATAGGCTGCCTACTTCTGCGATACTTCTTGCACTTTCTCTCTTGGGGTCTACATTCCTGTCAGTGGCCTTTCTCAAAAAACCTTATTTCAGGACTGTGCCGGTTTGAAAGTCTCACGTGCCTCCAAAAAGCCATGTTTTGATCCTGATTCAATCTTGTGGGATAGCCACTTCTTTTAATCCTGATTCAATACTGTAGGTTGGAAACTTTTTATTCCATTATCTCAATGGAGATGTGGCATGCCCAACTGTGGGTGTGACCTTTTGATTAGACAGAGATGTGACTCCACCCATTCAAGATGGGTCTTGATTAGTTTACTAGAGTCTTTAAAAGCAGTAACCTTTTGTAGAGAGTTTAGAGCTGACACAGATGCAGACACTTGGAGAACAGAGACACAGGTGTTTGGAGATGCCTGGAGCCCAAATGTCACCATGAGATGTTGTTTGGGGGGAGGGGTACATGGTCCAGGAACCAAACCCGGTTTTCCCGCATGGAAGGCAAACATTCTACCACCGAACCACCCCTGCACCCCAAGATTTTATGCAAATTAGAAACTGGAGAGGGCCAAGGGAAGCCAAAACATGACAGTCAGCCCCAGAGAAGCAAAGTGAAAAAACCCACAGGAACAGAGGCTGAAAGCAACAGAGCCCAAGAGCCAGGGACCAGCAGATCTTCCCAGCTGACAGAGGTGTTCCAATTCCACTGGCCTTTCTGGAATTAAAGACTCTTTCCCTGGATGCCTTAGTTTGGACATTTTCATAGGCTCAGAATTATAAACTTGTAACTTATGACATTCCCTTTATAAAAGCTGTTCCATTTCTGGAATATATTGCAATCCAGCAGCTTACCAACTAAAACAAGGCCCTTCACGCATTCTGTTTCCCTTGTTTGGATCGTTTTCCACTGCCAGCCTCAAGACCTCAGCTCTAACCGCACTTTCTTGGGGACGTCTTCACAGATCCTCCAATATCCCTGTATTTGCCTTCAAGGCATTTATCACAGCTTGCAATTATATATTTGTGGAAATACGTTATTAACGCCTACCTCCCCAGATTTGTAAGCTCCCTGTGGGCAAGAAACATGTCTGTTTGCTCACCTTTGCATCCCCAGCGTCCAGCACAGTGTCAGCACATAGTTCGCCCTCAATAAACATGTACTGAAAGAAAGAATAAAGAACTACTCTTCTGACCAGGTACTATGCCTGAGGCGCTGAGTTATGGCGATTACCTCACATTCTCCCTAACAAGGAGCCAGGTATCACGTGGGTATTCCGTCCATCTTACGACCAAGAAAATTAAAGCTCAGAAAGGTTAACTGACTTGCCCCTGTGGCAGCAGGGACCCCAATTCCTGTCCCCAATCATCACACTATCCCGCATCCGGGGTGGCGGGCTGTGTGGGGAACAAGGCGTGGATTTGCTGTCGGAAGACCTGGCCTTGGAGACACGCCATTCGGCGATCCCAGACCCGCCAACGGACAATGCAGCGTCAGTTTCCCCATCTGTGAAATGGGTGCACGAAGTCCTGCCCCATTGGAGGGCGCAAGGAGAATTTTCCTAGTATGTGCCTCCAGTGACACCCCACAAAGCCCGGGCTCTAAGTGTCCCCCCCCCCCGGCTCAACCTCCTCTCTCCGCATCCCCGGCCACCAGCCACACTGGTAAGGAGATGCGGGAAACGACCTCCACGTGCCTCCGCGACACGCATCCACCGACCCGGCCTCGCTCCAGCGAAATCCAGAGGTTGTGGGGGGGAGAGGTCAGGGGTCACCGAGCTCGGGTGGCGCGGTCAGCGAAGAGGGCGGCCCCCGGGCGGAGCCGGCTCGAGGGCCTGAGAGTAGATGGCAAGCGTCCCGCGGGGGGGGCCGTGAAGTCCCTGGGTCGGGAAAGGGCCTGCTCACCTGAGGTCTCCCGCGCGGCGAAAGCGGCTGCCGAGACGGCGGCGACAGCTGCCCCCAATCCCGGCGTTCTCCACACCAATTCCCTCTCTAGGCGCCCAGGCCCCGCCCCCCCCACGAGCACAGCCAATCGACGGAGGCCGTGCGGAGTTCCCGTCCCCGGGAGGCTGCCCGACACGTGACTGGCCGGCGTGGAGGAGCCGCAGCGCCTGGGGGTCACGTGACGGTGGAGCGTCGGGCTCCTTAAAGGCGCAGCTCTCGCTAGTTGTGCGAATAGGTGAGCGGCCCTTGTGTACGTTTCCTGAGCACGTCGGGAACGGAAGCGTCCCCCATTGTTTGGTCACCGAGTTTCCGAGCACTTGCATTTACGCGGTTGCAACGAAGCTGGACTTTTGGATTCGTTTTTTGGGGTTTTGTCGGGTTTTTTGGCACCACTTGGTGGTGCTCAATGTACCCCTCCAAGACCCACGTTACCTATCACTTCCCCTTCCCAGAGAGATGGAGGGAGGAGAGGCTTCTGGCTGCACCAGTTCCCCGTGCGAGCTCCGGACACCAGGGCTCTTATTCGGGCACCCTACCTCGTGTCCTCCCCACGCCTGTCCAATGAAACAAGCTTCACCTGCCTCGCAGACTTGATTGTTTTACACGCAGTGTTCGCGCCCTTCCCGGAGCTCCCTCTGCGGCAGCAGCGACTTAGTTCTCAGTAGAGAAGCGGCGGGTGTCTGTAAGGGATGGTGTTCAGAGTCAGGCCGACCTGAGTTCAAATCCTGACGCTGTCTTTGAGCAAAATACCTAACCCCAGTTGTTTCCATCTACAAAATGGGGTAACGATGCCCGCCTCTCGGGCATTAAATATGATAACGTTGAATTAAGTGTGATAATGCCTGTGAAAGCACCTGGCAGCGTAGGTGGCTGACCTTTCCTTCACTCACACATCACGGGACACCATGAATTCCTTTCTGTTCACCCAAGATGGGGTCGTTTGCTGTTCATTTTAGAAAGCTTTCCCCTGGGGAGCATGCCTGTAGACATCCTCTCCTTTCCTCCCTCTCAGGGCTAGATGCTGCTGCCCCTAAAAAAAAAAAAAAAGATCTTCTAGAACCTGAGCAGGGAGAGCCAGATGGATGTGACTGGGGCTGCTATCGTGTCATGGTCAGGTTCATGCGTCAACTTGGCCAAGTGTTGGTACCTGTTTGTCTGGTTGGACAAGCGCTGGCCTGTCTGTTGCGATGAGGACATTTCATAGAATTAAATCATGAGCATGTCAGCTGCACCCACAGCTGATTCCATTTGTAATCAGCCAAAGGGGAGTGTCTTCTGCAATGAGTGATGCTTAATCTGATCACCGGAAGCCTTTTAAGGAGGATTCAGAAGAGACAGGTTCTCTTCCTGCTTCGGCTGGTGAGCCTCTCCTATGGAGTTCATCCAGACTCTCCATCAGAATGGTGGGCTTCGCAGCCTGCCCTGCAGAGTTTGAACTCTGCATTCCCACCGTCACGTGAGACAGTTATACATTTTATCTTTGCGAGTGTTCCCTGTGGATTCTGTTTCTCTAGAGACACTTTACTAATACACTATGGCAACACACCTGAGGAGACCGTGACCTCGCTGAGTCTCTTCCAGCCACACTCAATGTGACGTTTGGACTGGTTTCAGTGTTACTACTTCAACACTGGAGAGTCTGCCCACCCACACGTTAAGAGAGGGAAAGCAGGGGTAGGTTGGAGGCTGATGAGGCAATGAAAGGCCTGGACCTGCCAGGGACTTATCAGGTGGGGTGAAGGTACATCCAAGCTGCCTGGGGCTTGTTTGCCCCCAACCTGAGTAGAGGCAGGGGTCAGAGAAGGCGGTAGTGAGACAGAGGCGCGCGCGCGCGCGCACACACACACACACACACACACACACACACAGAGTCACCTGGTGTCTGGCAAGAAGAGTTATGATGACTTTGGCATCAGAGTGACTTTCAAAACAAAAATCACAGCTCCACTACTTACTAGCTACATGACTACGGGTATGCTGGTTCACCTCTGACCTCTCCTATCCACTATAAAGTGGGATCGCAGAATCTCTTTCCTGGACGTGTCCTGAAGAATCTGTAAGGTAATGTACATTGAGGGCTTAGCACAGGGCCGGACACACAGTGCTGTCACGACCAGCATTCAACCTCCTTAAGGGGCTGTCCCGGTCACACTTTTCTCTAGTACCAACTCTAAGAAGAAACACTTTCCCACGCTGTGCTGGCCTTCTTGGGGCCACTCCCCACATCCTCACCGAAGCCCCTTGCTCAAGCACCCCAAGTTGTTTCGTGGTCCATGAGTCTCTTCCTTCCAGGCCTGATGTTACTTCCTGGCCACACCCTACACAAGTTCTTAAGCAGGTGGTTCCATTTGTGAACCTGGGAACAATCTAACCCTCAATGAGATAAGCGGTGTTTGGGGTTCAGGGCAAGTCCCCAAAACCTACGTAATCGATTTAGAGTATAGTGGGGTGCTATCAACCACAAACTGTAACATTTTCACTGGGAAATTCATTGCAAATCTAGCAGAAGCTTCCTTGGATTCAACGAATTTGGCAAACCCAGTATGCAGTGCTGTGAGCTATCAAGATACAAAAATGGAAGGGGTGCAGCTGAATCTGCAATTCTCAAAATCTCAACTTAAAAACCCTTTGCGTAGGACCTTCCTGGCACCGTGGGACAGAAATCCTAGAATGAGCTGAGATGCAGCATCAATGGATTGAGAAAACCTTCTTGACCAAAAGGGGGAAGAGAGAAATGAGATAAAGTGTCAATGGCTGAGAGATTCCAAACAGAGTCCAGAGGTTATCCTGGAGGTTATTCTTACGCATTAAGTAGATATCACCTTGTTAGTCAAGATATAATGGAGAGGCTGGAGGAAACTGCCTGAAAATGTAGAGCTGTGTTCCAGTAGCCATGTCTCTTGAAGATGATTGTATAATCATATAGCTTTCACAATGTGACTGTGTGATTGGGAAAACCTTGTGTCAGATGCTCCTTTTATCTACTTTATGGACAGATGAGTAAAACATATGGCTTAAAAATAAATAAATGATGGGGGAACAATGTTAAAATAAATTTAGTAGATTGAAATGCTAGTGATCAATGAATGGGAGGGGTAAGGGGTATGGTATGTATGAATCTTTTTTTCTGTTTTTATTTCTTTTTCTGAATTGATACAAATGTTCTAAGAAATGATGAATATACAACTATATGATGAAAAAAAGAATGTTCATATTGTATGTTGATTGGTTTTATTAATAAAAAAAAAAAATCTGAGAGTGGCAGCTAAGCCAAAAGAAGAGCCAGATGTCTTCTGGGGACAAGGAACCTTCCCTGTCTCCTGTACAGCAGCCAGACTGGGCCTCGGGATAACACAGGAAGTGTGATAATCACATAAGAACCAAATAAAGTAGACGGCCCCTATGCTCAGCTGACGAGCCCTGTGAGAACAGGAAAGGCACATCAGTTAATCCCAGAGCTAGGAGCAGCCATAACCATGTACCTCCCATCCCAAGGGGCACATGTCCTGGATTTTACAAGTAGACCACATGAGAGCTTTGTGGCTGCAACTCAGGGATTAGCCCACCATCCACGCTGCCCCCACCCAGCCCCTCTCCAGGCAGCAGCCCTGACAGGCATGGCCTGCCACGGCCAGCCACTTACCCAGGTAATCATCCATCAGGGAGCCGATAGCAAACTGCAGGAGGGAAGGTAAAAAGGAAATGAAGCCAAGCAGGCACAGACCATCCTCCGCCTCCCAGCCCCAGGTCTTCTGCCCACCCAGCCCCTCTTCCTGGAAGAAGAGCACAGAGATTCTGGAATTCTGGGTGGTGAGAAATCAGCAGCTCCCAGTTCTGCCTGGGCAGGGAAGCAGGCAAGAGACTCACGATGTCATTTTTGTCCACGCGGGTCCCCACAATCTTCAGGCGGATCTCATCGTCCTGCTGGATCACAATGTCCTGGGGAGAAGAGACCGGTGGTACTCAGAACTGCCAGCCCAGCGCCCCCGGCTCAGAGTGGCTCATTCCATCCTCTCTCACACTGACCTCCTCCTGCCCACTCACCTCATCCATTGTCTTATAGCACGGTGGGTTAGAGTTAGGATCAAACTCCATCTCTGATGGGATGGACTAAAAGGAAAGTGAGACCGGATCCATGCTTTGAATGGATGCTTAAGTAGATGGCCACAAGTGGGTGGCTCAGCCCCACCCTGCAAGCCCTAAACTTACATGTCGAGATATGAAGCAGGACATGGGCCCAATTTCTGTGAAGAGTCCCACCTAGAAGGAAAATGAATGGTCTTGCTTTTCCTCCTGCCCCCCAAAGTCTTCTAAGCTGCTCATTTTATCCGAGTGTTAATAATATCTTCATGTTTTTTAATCACTTATTTACAACTTTTTTCCCCCTTTCTCTTTTTTATTTTAAATCCTTTCATTTTAAATTAAGCAAATATGGTACAGCAGTCAAATTAGGCCTGAAATCTGAACACCAACACTGCCAATTGCTGGCCACGTGATGCTGGTCAGTAAACTTAACTTTCCTAAGCCTCAGCTTCTATAAAAAGTGATAAAAGATCCCATCTGCCAGTCACTGTTAGGCCATGTACATTACCTGGCCCGCAGCAACCCCTCAATCAACACTAACTACTATTGTTGGAACTATTAAAATAGACTCCCGGGGTGAGGAACTTCCTACAATGTGGTACAGAAATCCTGGAATGAGCTGAGACTCAGCATCAAGGGATTGAGAAAATCTTCTCGACCAAAAGGGGGAAGAGTGAAATGAGACAAATTAAGTGTCAATGGCTGAGAGATTGCAAACAGAGTCTAGAGGTTATCCTGGAGGTTATTCTTACGCATTAAGTAGATATCACCTTGTTACTCAAGATGTAGTGGAGAGGCTGGAGGGAACCGCCTGAAAAGATGGAGCTGTGTTCCAGTAGCCATGTTTCTTGAAGATGATTGTATAATGATATAGCTTTCACAATGTGACTATGTGATTGTGAAAACCTTGTGTCTGATGCTCCTTTTATCCACCTTATCAACAGACAAGTAAAACATATGGAATAAAAATGAATAATAGGGGGAACAAATGTTAAAATAAATTTAGAGTGAAATGCTGGTGATCGGTGATGGGGAGGGGTGGGGGGTAATGGTATGTATGGTATGTATGAATTTTTTTGTTTTTTTTATTTCTTTTTCTGAATAGATGCAAATGTTCCAAGAAATGATCATGATGATGAATATGCAACTATGTGACGATACTGTGAATTACTGATTATACATGTAGAACAGAATGATAAAAAATTATGAACGTTTGCGTTTGGTGTTTTTTGGTATTTAAAAAAAAAATTTTTAATAATAAAAAAAATAGATTCAGGTGTTAATGTTTCATTTAACACAGGGAGGAAACTGCAGCGCAAAGTTCTACGACTTGCCCAAGGACACAGAATTAGTAAATGGAATCAATCACAACCCAACCTAGACCTTGGGGGGACCAGCCCACTGCCTTCCCCAAAACATGACCTCACCTTGTTGACCTGGGTGACAACGGCATCGACGACTTCCCCTTTAAAGGGCCGGAAAACAATGGCCTTATACTTAACTGGGTAAAGGACAAAGCCTCGGCCTGGCTGGATTACACCAGCCCCTATGTTGTCGATGGTGGTGACGGCAATTACAAAGCCATACCTGCGAGGAGAATGAGAAAGAGAAAGGTGCTGTTTGCAGAAGGCCCTCTAAAGCCACAGCTGGGGAATAAAATGGGGGACACAAAGGGAAAGTAGCACCCCTGTCTTCAGAGCGGTTAATGACCAATAAAGAAGACACGACACATGTCGGTAACAATTCTCTATAGTGCCAAATGCTGTGCTCAGAATTCCAAAACATATGCCCAAGGCTGCAGCCCTTGAGTTAAAAGACCTCAAACTTTGGGATCCCTCAGATTCCTCTGGGAGGAATTTGTTAAAATGCAGACTCCCAGAGACCTGATTCTGTACGGCTGAGATGAGACTCAGGAACCTGCATTTTCAAGAAATGCTTGGGGTTATTCTGAAGCTGGAGGCCCGAGTACTCCACTGTCCTGGTGTTAAGCCCTAATTCTTTCACGTCATCTCTGAGAGGCCTCTCTGCAGGGCCTTCTTTCCTTCCCCAAACTCTCTTTGAGGGCAAGCTGAAAAATCTGTTAAATGAATGACCAATCTCAGCTGAGCAAGGTAAGTCCAGTTGTCCAGCTTTGCAGAGGGCGCCATGGAAACCCAAACCAGGGGAGCAACTGACTGCCTGGGGTGCACGGGAGGATGACAGGGCTTCCGAGAATGGGTGACAAGGCCTCGCAGGATGAGAAGCTGGGGAGGGGCTGCAGGCAGAGGGCACTCACTTCCCGGTACAAGTCCCCTCCACCTCGGTGAAGAGCTTCTGCTTCACCGTGTTGAGCAGGTTGGGGCCGAAGTAGCGCGGGTGCAGCAGGATCTCATGCTCCAAGGAGATCTGCAGGGGCAAGTGGAGTGGGAATCTGGCAAAGTGCCGTGGGGAGACGGGGTGAGAGGCTGCCCCTCGCCCCTCCTCCCCGCCAGGCCCTCGCCTCCACCCGCGCGGCGCTCACGTGGTAGAACATCTTCTCGGAGGAGACTTGATTGCAGGTACCTCACCTACGGAGGTAGCGGCCCTTCCGCTTCCGCCGGAAATACCCGCAGCCGCCCCAACCCGGCTTCCGGGCAGGCGTCGGCGGCGGGGGTGGGACTCCGCCCCCTCCGCGAACCCGATTGGGCTTCGTTGTTTGGGAGGGGCGGGGCAGGGAGCCACGAAGCCCCGCCCATTCCCCGCCCACCAGCCGTCAAACCTTCGGGACAAGCATAAATTGACAGTGCCTGGCGGATGATACATGCTCAGTTAATGCCTCGAAACGGAACTACTTAGTTAACGAAAGACGACCCAAGCAGGGCGCTTTAGCAGATGCTTTCATTCAGCGAGCATTTTGAAGACTGCTTTCACAGAGCACAGCAAGTAGCTGTTACTTCAGTTGATCCACACAGCATCCCCGTGAGGCAGGTTTTATTATAATTCCCATTTACAGATGTGGTCCCAGGCTCAGAGTCACAGGGGGGCCGGGAATCCATTTCAGGAACGCTGGATTCCAAGACGCCTTTACATTCAGGCTTTCCAAATATTCATTCGCTTGTCCCTTCAACAAACCATTTACTGAGTGCCCACTTAGAGCCAGGCGCTGGGGGTGTGCAAATGGAGCAGCCAAAGTCAGGGTCCAGAGGGGCGCACTCCTTCCCACGGCGAGGAGAACCGGGTCCCTACAGCTCCTGCTGCACCCAAGGATCCCTAGAGAACTGTCGAGCCTTGTCAGTTCCTTCAATTCTGCCCATACTTTGGTAGACGGCGTCTTTATTAAACCCACATCAATGAGCTAGGGTGAGTGTGCAATCTGTTTCCTGCTGAGATTCTGACTGATAAAAAAGCCAGAAAGAGAAAAGCAGAAACACGATGAACCTCAGAACTATGGAAAAGGTTCAGCAAGAGCAGCTTTGGTTCTGGAGCCAGAGGAGTCCACGTAGCCTTGAAAAACCCCATGGTCGCTTAAGTGTATGTTTTAAGTAGAAGACCCTGATCTACCCTCCTGCAAAAACAGAGACCTCACACTTCCTTGGAGTGGAGTTGTCATAATATGGAAGACACACCAATCCCTTTTGATGCTGCCCATCTGCTAGATGGTTGAGGCTCCCTGTCAGTTGCTCACATTACATGGGAATTCTCTCTCCCCACCATCAGGAAAACCAGACCAGTGTGCCTCAAAAGCCCTGACTCCCTCACTTCTTTTTCAGGCCAGCCTGCCCCAAAGGATAGCCTTACTTGCTGTGCTTGTTTGAAAGGATGTATGTACCCTAGAAAAGCCATGTTTTAATCGTAATCCCCTTTTGTAAAGGCAGCCATTTCTTCTAATCCCTATTCAGTACTGTATGTTTGAAACTGTAATTAGATCATCTCCCTAGAGATGTGACTCAATCAGGAGTGGATTAGGTAGAAACGTGTCTCCACCCATTTAGGGGGTCTTGATTAGTTTGTGGGAATCTTATAAAAGAGGTAACATTTTGGAGAAAGGTGGAGATTCGGAGAGAGCAGAGAATGCTGCAGCACCATGAAGCAGAGAGTCCACCAGCCAGTGCTTTGGAGATGAAGAAGGAAAACGCCTCCCGGGGAGCTTCATGAAATAGGAAGCCAGGAGAGGAAGCTAACAGATGAAACCATGCTCACCTTGTGCCCTCCCAGCCGAGAAACCGTGACTGTGTTCACCATGTGCCTTCTCACTTGAGAGAGAAACCCTGAACTTCATCAGCCTTCTTGAACCAAGGTATCTTTCCCTGGATGCCTTTGATTGGACATTTCTATAGACTTGCTTTAATTGGAACAGTTTCTTGGCCTTAGAACTGTAAACTAGCAACTTATTAAATTCTACTAAGCCATTCCGTTTCTGGTACATTGCATTCCAGCAGCTAGCAAACTAGAACAGCATTCACCACCACAATTAATATGAGAACATTCTCATTTATTAAAAAAAAAATCCCATACTGCTTAAGCCCCCCCATTATTGATGCTTAGCTTTGGTATTAGTGTCTTTGTTACAATTAATGAAAGACGATTACCATATTACTATCAACTATAGTCCATAGTTCATATTAGTTGTAATTTTTACCATATGCCACCCTGTTATTAACACCTTGTAATAGTAACATGTTTGTTATAGTTCATGTAAAAACATTCTTATATTTGTACAGTTAACCACAGTCATTGTCTATTACAGATTTCACTTTATTATGTAGTCCCATGCTTTATCCTCTAGCTTTCCTTCTAGTGACATGTATGACCCTGGCCTTCCCCTTTTAACTATCCTCGCTCAGCATTGTTACACTTTCAGTATTGTGCTGCCATCACATAGTATTGTGCTATCCATTTCTGAACATTTACAATCAACCTTACTAAACATTCTGAACACCTAAAGCATCATCTGCCCATTCTGTAGCCTCCTTTATCTCCTGTTAACCTATACTCTTGACCTTAACTCCCAGAGTTTGCTCATTATAATTATTCATATTAGCGAGACTATACGTTGTCCTTTTGTTTCTAGCTTATTTTGTTCAACATAATGTCCTCAAGGTTCATCCATGTTATTGCATGCATCAGGACTTCATTTCTTCTGACAGCTCCATAATATTCCACTCTATGTAAATACCACAGTTATCCACTCATCAGCTGATGGATACTTGAGCTGTTTCCATCTACTGGCAATCATGAATAATGCTGCTATAAACATCGATATGCTGCAAGTGTCTGTTTATATCCCTTCCTTCAGTTTTTCCAAGTATATACTTAGTAATGGGATTGCCAGATCATATGGCAGTTCTATATTTAGCTTCCTGTGGAACCACCAAACTGGCTTCCAGAGCAGCTGTACCATTCTACATTGCTACCAACAGTAAATAAGTGTTCCTATTTCTCGACATCCTCTCCGCACTTGTAGTTTTGTTTTTTTTGATAATGGCCATTCTGGTAGGTGTAAAATGGTATCTTATTGTGTTTTTTGATTTGCATTTCCCTAACACCTAGTGATATTGAGCATCTTTTCATGTCATTTTAGGCATTTGTATTTCCTCTTTGGAAAAGTGTCTATGAAGACCCTTTTGACTATCAAGGTCTTTTGCCCATTTTTTTTGTTTTAACAACATACAAACACGAACATTCTTACCATATGATCATTCCATTCTTGGTATATAATCAGTAACTCACAATATCATCACATAGTTGTATATTCATCACCATGATCACTTCTTAGAACAGTTGCATCAATCCAGAAAAAGAAATGAATAAAGAAAAAAAAACTCATACATACCATACCCCTTATTCCTCCCTCTCATTGATTGCTAGTATTTCTATCTACCCAATATATTTTAGCCTTTATTTCCCCTATTTTTTTCTATACCCCATATCACTCCCTTTCATTGGTCACTAGCATTTCAACCTACTAAATTTAATATTTGTTCCCCCAATTATTTATTTTTCATCCATGTGTTTTACTCATCTGTCCACACTGTAGATAAAAGGAGCATCAGACACAAGGTTTTCACAATCACACAGTCACATGGTGAAAGCTGTATCATTATACAATCATCTTCAAGAAACATGGCTACTGGAACACAGCTCTACATTTTCAGGCACTTCCCTCCAGCCTCTCCAATATACCTTAATTAAAACGGTGAAATCTATGTAATGCATAAAAATAACCTCCAGGATGTCCTCTCGACTCTGTTTGAACTCTCTCAGCCACTGACACTTTATGTTGTCTCATTTCTCTCTTTCCCCTTTTGGTCCAGAAGGTTTTCTCAATCTCTTGGTGCTGAGTCTCAGTCAGTCTAGGATTTCTGTCCCACGTTGCCAGGAAGGTCCACACCCCTGGGAGTCATGTCCCACATAGACAGGGGGAGGGTGGTGAGTTTGCTTGTTGTGTTGGCTGGAGAGAGAGGCCACATCAGAGTAACAAAAGAGGTTCTCTTGGGGGTGCCTCTTAGGCCTAATTTTAAGTAGGCTTGACCTATCCTTTGTGGGGATTTCTTTATATATTCTGGATATTAAACCCTTATTGGATATGTGGTTTCCAAGTATTTTCTCCCATTGAGTAGGCTGCCTTTTTACTTTCTTGACAAGGTCCTTTGAAGCACAAAGTATTCAGTTTTGAGGAGATCTCATTGATCTATTTCTTCTTTCATTACTTGTGCTTTGGGTTTAAAGTCTAAGAAATCATCTCCTACCAGAAGATACTTAAGATGTTTCATCATATTTTTTGCTAGGGTGTTTTATGGTTCTAGTTCTAATGGTTTGATTTTGATCCATTTTGAGTTCATTTTTGTATAAGGTGTAGGATATTGTTGTTGCTTCCTGTGAAACAGAGCTCGAAGGA
The DNA here is from genome assembly GCA_004026745.1 of Myrmecophaga tridactyla. Classification (NCBI taxonomy): domain Eukaryota; kingdom Metazoa; phylum Chordata; class Mammalia; order Pilosa; family Myrmecophagidae; genus Myrmecophaga; species Myrmecophaga tridactyla. Next base: position 26,359 of record PVIY010035349.1, read on the forward strand.
TATTAAGGAATGATGAGAAA
>PVIY010035350.1:0-26395 GCA_004026745.1 Myrmecophaga tridactyla
CATGGTCAGCTTCATGTGTCAACTTGGCCAGGTGGTGGTACCTGTTTGTCTGGTTGGGCAAGTGCTGGTCTGGCTGTTGTGATGAGGACATTTCATAGAATTAGATCATGATCATGTCAGCTGCATCCACCACAGACTCCATTTGTAATCAGCCAAAGGGGGGTGTCTTCTGCAATGAGTGATGCTTAATCTAATCACTGGAAGCCTTTTAAGGAGGATCCAGAAGAGACAGGCTCTCTTCCTGCTTCAGCTGGCGAGCCTCTCCTGTGGAGTTCATCCAGACCCTGCATCGGAATCATCGGCTTCACAGCCTGCCCTGCGAATTTTGGACTCTGCATTCCCACAGTCACGTGAGACACTTTTATAAATTTTATATTTGTGAGTGTTTCCTGTTGATTCTGTTTCTCTAGAGAACCCTAACTAATATAGGAGGCCAGGTGTGAGAACTTGATCAGGGTTTGGAGAGCATCCAAATGGAGAAGAGGCTTCTAGTGGAGAGTGAGGACCTGTGAGTGAAGGCCCAAAAGGGAGAGAAGGATTTCCACAGCGAAGGAAAGAGGGAGGACAGCACAGCAATCCAGAGCTCAAGTACAATCAGGAGTGCGAACACATGAGGAGCAGGGCAGCATGGAAGGAAAATTGGTTATATGCGTGGAAACTGATGGAATAAATAATATATTAAAGATAACAGAAGGCAGGTTTCTCACTGTCAAAGAAAGGAGTTACAAATATAAAAAGGGTGAAAACTAGAATGGACCTTATGCCATGGAATTGGAATTGGAAGTATTGGTGGGAACTCATTGATTATTTGTACATAAGGATGGTGGATATGTGAACTGTGTGTGTACATATATTCCTAGTTTTGTCCACTGAGAGGGCCTTGGAGCCATCTGATAGGATGCGGTGATATCTTATGAGAAGCAATGAGAAGAACACAACATCACTTTTATGATATTCTTTAAGTTCACTGATTCTTTCTTCTCTCTTCTATTGTTGAGCCCATCCACTAAGTTTTCTATTTATTAAACTTCAAAGATTTTGCCATAGCCTACTCTTTGCATTCATGTTAATAGAAGCCTCTACCATGAGAAAGACAAAGGGAATTGATCAGTATCCTCATTCAATGCCCTACCTCCCCTCCCCACCCCCTTGGTTCATCTCTATTTACTTACTGTCCCTTTGCCAGCTATTAATTTCCTGAGATAAATTCAGGAAGACCAAACTTCCCCTTTTGTGTGTGTGTAAATATATTAAGCAAATATCAACATGGGTCCACATCCAGTCCTGATTTAATAGCAGGGACTCAAAAAACACTTACAGATTAACTGATGGGCAGTTTGAGGTCTGAGCTTTTATTCTCAAATGTTGAAAAACCAGCTTTCCTGCAATGAGTAGTTGGAAACAACCATCCTCTTGCCAAAGTCCAGTTTAATGCCACATGACTTCCACTGTCCTAAAAGGAAAATCAGTAAAGACCTGCTCAATTGCAACTCAGAGTAATGAAATCACACAGCAGCTTACAAGTAGTGATTTCTGCCTCCCTTCCCCCAACCAACACCCAATTAAATTAGAAGCAAGTGGTTGCCTGAGATGCTGAAATAGGTTGTTTATAATTTAAAAACAAAAGTATGTCAAGTAATGTAATCTACTATTTTAAAAGATTAATGAAGAATCATGATAATCTCAATACATGCAGAAAAGGCATTTAGTAAAATTGAATACACATTTTAATGATTGAAAGAAAAACACCTCAATGAGGTATAGAAGACTTTCTCAACAAGATCAAGGTCACTGCATAAAATCTCCAGCAAACATCTAAGTTAGTAGTAAAATGCTGAAAACTTCCCTCTGAGATAGGGAATAAAACAAGAATGCCCAGTTTCATTTCTTTCCAATATTTTACTGGAAATCCTGGCCAAAGCAATAAGTCAAGAAAAATATTTAAACAGTACAAGGATTGGAATGCAAGAAACAGAACTATCATGCATATATTTTATGCTTATGAATACATAAAATCTAAAGGCACATATAGATATACGATTAAAATCAGAGAGTTTAGGATTTAAGATGTTAACAGTAGCATAGTTTTTCAGTCTCTTTGAATTCCCATGTAAACACAGGACAAAATGATAGTAACACCAAAAACACTTGAAGGATATTTACAATAAACCTAGGTAACTAGGTCTCCCCATAAACCCCAAGGTACAAGTGGGTGACATATAATCAACATCCACAAGAACTTCATGGTATCAGCATACACGCAGAGGAGAAATCCAGGAGAGCACAGGGTATCTGATGTATACATGATGTGCTGGTTTGAAACTGTTATGTACCCCAGAAAAATCATGTTCTTCTAATCCAATCTTGTGGCTGCAGATCTATAGTTGGATGGGACCTTTGATTAGGTAGTTTCCATGGAGATATGACCCATCTAATTGTGGTTGGGCCCTTCTAATCAGATCGTTTCCATGGAGATGTGACCCTGCCCATTCAAGGTGTGTCTTAATCTTTTTTACTGGAGTCCTCTATAAAGAAAATAAAGGCAGAAAACAAAGAGAGAGCTCAGATCTAACACAGAAAGCAGAGAGATGAAACCAAGACACAGACATTTGGAGATGTAGTCAGAAATACTGTGGGGGATGCCAAGCAAGGACTCATAGAAATAGCCAGAACTGGAGGGAGCCAAGGGAAGCTAACAGATGAAATCCAGAGTTTTCCCCAGAGAAGTTAAAAGAGGAACTACAGATGCTTGGAGAGAGAAAGACACTGGATTCAGAAGCTAGAAACCATGAACCAGGAGCAAGGACCAACAGATGCCAGCCACATGCCTCCCCAGCTGACAGAGGTGTCCCACATGCCAGGGGCTTTTCTTCAGAGTCCAGGTATCATCCTGTTGATGCCTTAATTTGGACATTTTCATGGCCTTAGAACTGAAACTTGTAATTTAATAAATTCCCTTTGTAAAAGCCAATCCATTTCTGGTATACTGCATTCCAGCAGCATTAGCAAACAAAAACATATGACAACTGAAGAACCCCCAAATAGCCAACACACACCCTCTGGATAGCATAGAGGACTAATTTGTAAACATCGGTTGAAATTAGGTGGAGTTTTATTTGCTCCAATGGTGATTTAATAAAAAGGGCCCACAGTAAGGTCTGAAGGGGTTGGAGCACTCTAATCCCTGGGAACTCTGTTTTTTTATGGAGGGGAGTACATGGTCCAGGAATCAAACCTGGGTCTTCCACATGGAAGGCAAGCATTCCACTACTGAACCACCCGTTACCCCCCTGGGAATTCTTGAAAATGCCATTCCAATGCTCCCATCCAGGATGGAATACTAAAAACAAATTTCTGGGAGGGAATAAGAATTCTGAAAGATAGGGACAATAAAGGAAGGAGACACTTCAGATAAAAGTGGGGGAGGAGAGCAGAGCCAGGAAATCCCAGGGAGTAAGCCACTGCATTTCTGAACATTAAATGCCCACAGAAGAAAGTGCTCTGGAAAGTTAGAAAAGCTAAACCATGTCTCCTTCTAAACCTTCAAGAAAAATAATGCACATAAAAATGAACAACAATAAAAAGGAGTTAGGTGATATAGCAAACATGTTATTATAAGAAAAAGGGAGAAAAATCAAGGCCCAACTGAAAAATAAAAGCATGTTATTAAGACATGACCACAGAATGGATTAAAACTGTAACCTTTTAAAGGTGCTGGAAAATGTGGAAATTCATGCAAAAGAATGAAAATCAACTCCTACCTCATATCATATACAAAAATGAACTCAAAATGGTTCAGTGGCCTAAATACAAGAGCTAAAACTATAAAACTCTTACAAGAAAACATAGGTAAATATCTTCAGAACCTTAAATTAGGCGACATATTCTTATGCTTTACCCAAAACATGACTAACAAAAGAAAAAAAATAGATAAATGGGACTTCATAAAAATTTAAAACTTCTGAGCATCAAAGAGGAAATTATCAAGAAAGAGAAAAGACAACCAACAAAATAGGAGAACATATTTGGAAATCATATATCTGATAAGGACATAATGTGCAGAATATATAAGAACTCCTACAACTCAACAACAAAAAGACAAAAAGCCCAATTTTAAGATGAGCAAAGGATTTGAATAGACATTTCTCCAAAGAAGATACGCAAATGGCCAATAAGCAATACTTATTACCCATTGGGGAAATGCAAATCAAAACCATGATGAGACACCATCTCACACCCACTGGAATGGCTGCTATCTTTTTTTAAATGGGAAATGGGGGGTGGGGGGGTAGTTCAGTGGTAGAATTCTCAAACTGCCATGCGGGAGACCCAGGTTTGATGCCTGGCCCATGCACTTCCCAAACAAAGAGACCAACAAAAACAAACAAAAAATTCAACAAATGGCGTTGCAAGAATAGGATACTCACATGGAGAAAGAATGAAATGTGACCCCCACCATACAGCATATATATATATGTAAAAGAAAACAAGTACTGGACAGAATATGGAGAAATGGTAATGCTCACACATTATTTTTGGAATATAAAATGTTGCAGCCATTGTGGAAAACAGTATGACCATTCCTCAGAAAGTTTAGTATAAATTACTGTGTGAACTGGCAATCCCATCTTTAGGTATTGTCATGGTCAGGTTCATGTGTCAACTTGGCCAAGTGGTGCTACCTGTTTGTCTGGTTGGGCAAGTGCTGGCCTGGCTGTTGCGATGAGGACATTTCATAGAATTAAATCATAATCACGTCAGCTACATCCGTAGCTGATTCCATTTGTAATCAGCCAAGGGGAGTGTCTTCTGCAATGAGTGATGCTTAATCTAATCACTGGAAGCCTTTTAAGGAGGATTCAGAAGAGACAGGCTCTCTTCCTGCTACAGCTGGTGAGCCTCTCCTGTGGAGTTCGTCCAGACCCTCCATCAGAATCGTCAGCTTCACAGCCTGCCCTGCAGATTTTGAATTCTACGTTCCCACGGTTATGTTAGACACTTTTATAAGTTTTATATTTACGAATATTTCCTGTTGATTCTGTTTCTCTAGAGAACCCTAACTAATACAGGTATTTACCTAAAAAAAATGGAAAGCAGGGACTCAAACAGTCATTTGCACACCAATGTTCATAGCAGCACTATTCACAATTGCCAATGGGTGGAAGCAACCCAAGGGTCCATAAACCAATGAATGGGTAGATAAAATGTGGTATATGCATAAATTGGAATAATACTTGGTCATAAAAAGAAATGAAGTCCTGATGCATGCTACAATATGGATGAACTCTAAAGATATCATATTGCATGAAATAAATATGGATGAACTCTAAAGATATCATATTGCATGAAATAAGCCAGACACAAAAGGACAAATATTATATGATCTCACTTATATGAAATAAGCAGAAGAAGCATATTCATGAAGTCAGAAACTACAGGACAGGTTGCCCCAGACCAAGGGCTGGAGGGAAGTGGGAAGCTAATGTTTAATTGGTTTGGAGTTTCTGTTTAGGGTTATGGAAAAGTTTTGGCAGTGGGTGATGAGGATAGAGGCACAACTTTTTGTATGTAATTAACACCACTGAAATGTGTATTTGAAAAGGGGAAGAAAGGGAAAATTTAGGTTGTATATAAATTATCATAAACACATCCATAAAAACCCATAGAACTGTATGACCAATGAAGACAGTGTGCTAGAGTTATAGCATAATTATAGTAATATTGTTTCAGGAATTTTAACAAAGATACCACATTAATGGAAAATGTTAATAATAGGAAAAACTGTGTGTGTGAGGGGGGTAGTGGGAACGCTGTACTCCCTGCATGATGTTTCTATAAACTTTACAACTGCTCTAACAAGAAAAAGAAGTCCATATCCAGCAAAACTATCCTATGAAAATAAAGTTGGACTTCCATACCATCCTCTCAGATTTTTCCTTCTAGCTCCTCCAGAATATAAGAGGCTAGAAGGAATAAGTATTTTTTATCATTACAATAGATTTTTTTTCTTGTTTTGTGATAATTACATATATACAAAAAAGCAATAAATTTCCATAACAAACTCTGGGATCTGTCCTGTAACTATTTGTTGAAGAGTGCTCTGAAAATTATTGCTTTTTTCTTTCTTTGCTTTGTATATATGTTCTGTTAAACAATTTTTAAAAAGTTAAAAAAAATAAAGTTGGAATAAAGACATTCCAATACACACAAAGACCGAGAGAATTTATTGCTGGTGACCTGCCTTGCAAGAAATATTCAAGGCTGACATACTAAATTCTTTCAGGCTAAAAGCAAATGACACCGCACAACAACTTGAATCCACACACACAGAATTAAAAGGTCAGAAAGGTAAATGGGGCGGCTGCTGTGGCTCAGCAGGCAGAGATCCGACCTGCCATGCTGGAGGTCTGGAGTTCGATCCCTGGTGCCTCCTGCCCATATGCAAATTAAAAAAAAAAAAAGGTAAATGTTTTATCTTCTTTAAAAGATATAAGATTGTGAAAAACAATAACTATAGCACTTTATTGTTGGGTTTATAACATACATATATAACATAATATGATAATACCACAAAGGAATTTACCATAATAAAGTTAATATTAATCTGAAATCGTTTCTGATAAATTGAACTACGTACTGCAATTCCTAGAGAAACCACTAAGAAAAGTAACTAAAAATAAATGTCAGTTAAAAAAGGATCGGAAGAATTAAATTAGTACCCACAAAACAACATCTATTTAAAACAAAAGATGGCAATGAAGGAGGAACAGATGAACAAAAAAACACATGAGATTTATAAAAATTAAATAGCTGAATGGCAGATATAAATCCAGCTATACTGGCAATTATATTAAGTGTGAATAGAATAAACATTCCAATCAAAAGAAAGATTGCCAAACTTGATATAAAAGCAAGATCCAACTGTATTCTCTGTACAGAGATACACTTTCTTTTCAAACAGCATAAAGGACAAAACCATGTGATTAGCTCAATTTATGCAGGAAAAGCCATTTTACATAATCCAGCAACAAAGAAGGAACAGAAGGGAACTTCCTCAACCTGGTAAAGGACAGCTACAGACAAAACACAGCTAACGCATACTTAATTGTGAAAGGCTGGATGCCTTTTCCCTAAGATGAGGAACAAGACAAGATGCCCACTTTTACTACTTCTGTTCAACATGATACTAGGGGTTCTAGTCAGTAGATTAAGAAAGTAAAAAAAAATGAAAGTATCTAAATTGGAAAGGAAGATATAAAATTATCCCTATTTGTAGAAGACATAATCTTGTTTATGAAAACTCCTGAGGAATTCACTAAAAAGATATTAGAACTACTAAACAAGGTTAGGAAGGTTTCAGGATACAAGATCAACATACAAAAATCGATTATATTTCTTTACACTTACAGTGAACAAACCAAAATTGAAATTAAGTAAACAATTCCATTTACAAAAACGCCAAAAAGAATAAAACACCACGTAATAAATTTAGTGAAAGAAATGCAAAATGTATACTCTGAAATTTCAATTACATTGTTGAAAGAAATTAAAGATCCAAATAATGGAAAAAATATTCCATGATTATAGATCATAATACAAATTCAGTGCAATCCCTACTGAAATCACAGCTGACTTCTTTGTAGAAACTGACAAGTTGTTTCTAAAATTCATGTGGAATTTAAGGGATCCAGAACAGCCAAAACATTCTTGAAAAAGAAGACAAAGTAGAAGGATTCAGACTTCCTGATTTCAAAACTTACTGCCAAGCAATGGTAATCAAGACAGTGTGGTACTAGCACAAGGGTGGTCATATAGATTGATGGAATAGAATTTAAGACCAGAAATAAACCTCACATTTATCATCAATTGACTTTCAACAGAAGTGCCGAGGCAATTCAATGGGAAAAGAATAGTCTTTTCAAAAAATGATTCTGGGACAACTGGTTATTCACATGCAAAAGATTGAAGTTGATCTCCTACCTCACATCATTTACAAAAATTAAAGTGGCTCAAAGCTCTAAATGTAAGTCCTAACTATAAAGCTCTTAGAAGAAAATACTGGGACAAGTTCATGATCTTGCATTTGGCAATGGTTTCTTAGATATGACACCAAAAGCACAAGCAACAAAAGAAGATAAGCTGGGCTTCATCAAAATTAAAAACTTGTGCATCAAAGGACATTTTCAAGACAGGGAGAAGTTTCTATTTGGGATGATGGAAAAGTTTTGATAATGGATGAATGATGATGATGGTAGCACAACATTATGGATGTAATTAACAGCACTGAATTATATATTGAATGTGGTTAAAGGAGGAAAATTTTAGGTTGTATATATGGTACTAGGATAATTTTTTTAATTCATGGGACTGCACAACAAAACAATGAACCCTAAAGTCAAACCATAGACTATAGTTATTAATACAATGATAAAAATGTGCTTTCATCATTTATAACATATGTACCGCACCAGTGCAAGGTGTTAATAATAAGGTGGTATATGGGAGTCCTGTATTTTATGGATGACTGTTCAGCAAACCCACAACTTACCTAATAAACAAATTTTTAAATAAAAAATTATTGCCTTTTCTTCCTTTTCTTTGTGTATATATGTTATATTTTACAATAACAACAACAACAATAAATGGTTAAAAAAAAACTATAGGCAGGGCAGTGCGACAGTGGCTCAGTGGCAGAATTCTCGCCTGCCATGCCGGAGACCCAGGTTCGATTCCTGGTGCCTGCCCATGCAAAAAAACAAACAAACAAACAAAAAACTATAGGCAGCTATAGTACTATTAGATAAAATAAATTCTTAAAATAAAAAATTTGAAAAAATTTAGTGTCATAGTTCAAAAAAAAATCAGTTAAAAACAAACAAGCCTATATAAGCCATTTCATTACACTACTAAAAGCAAAATAAAATTCATTTGCTGCCTTCTAAAAAAATTACCAGCATGGAAAGAAGCAGGAAAATATGACCCATAATGAGAAAACTCAACAAATAGAAAGAGATTCAGAATGATATAGATGATAAAATTAGCAGATAGGGACAATATAACAGTTAGTACAGCATACATTCCATATGTTGAAGATGTTGGAGGGAAACTTTGGGCGTGTTATATAGATCAAAGAAGATGTATAAAGGACACAAATATTGAACTTCCAGAGATGAAAATTGCAATATCTAAGATGAAAAATACACTGGATGGGATTATAGGAGATTAGATACTGCATTAAAAAATGATTAATGAACTTGCAGGCATAATAATAGAAACTATCAAAAATGAAACAAGAGATAAAAGACAGAAAAAAGAGAACAGAGCATCAATGAGCTGTGGGACAACTTTAAGCAGCCTACTAGACATATAATTGGAGTCCCTGAGGGAGAAGGGAATGTGGAAAAAAAATATTTGATAAATAAAGGCCAAAAATTTTCCAAATCTGATGAAAACCGTAAATCTAATGTCATGGTCAGGTTCATGTGTCACCTTGGCCAACTGGTGGTACCTGTTTGTCTGGTTGGACAAGTGCTATTCTATCTGTTGCAATGAGGACATTTCATAGAATTAGATCATGATCATGTCAGCTGCATTCATAGCTGATTCCATTTCTAATCAGTCAAAGTGAGTGATTCCATTGTAATCAGCAATAAGTGTTGCTCAGTCTAATCACTGGAAGCCTTTTAAGGGGGATCCAGAAGAAACAGGCTCTCTTCCTGCTTCGGCTGGTGAGCCTCTCCTGTGGAGTTTGTCCAGATCCTCCATTGGAATCATCAGCTTCACAGCCTGCCCTGCAGATTTTGGACTGTGCGTTCCTGCGGTCACGTGAGACACTTTTATAAATTTTATATTTGCGAGTGTCCCCTGTTGATTCTGTTTCTCTAGAGAACCCTAACTAATACATCTAAGAATCCCAACAAACTCCAAGCCCAAGAAACATGAAGAAAACTACACCACAGCATGTCATAATCAAATTTCTTAAAACCAACAATAAAGAGAAAATCTTAAAAGCAGCCAGAGAAGGGCAGGCCACAGTGGCTCATCAGGTAGAATTCTCACCTGCCATGCTGGAGACCTGGGTTCAAACCCAGGTGCATGCCAATGCAATAAAAGAAAAAAGCAACTGGAGAAAAAGGGTATGCTGTGTACAGAGAAATAAAGATAAGAACAAAGCAAGTTTTTTCATCAGAAACCATGCAAACCAGAAGACAGCAGAGTAACATCTTTAAAGTACCAAAAGATAAAAAAAAAAAAAACTGTCAAGATAGAATTCTATACTCAGTGGCTAAAAAAAAAAAAAAGGGGGTAGTACAAAGGACCCTGTGCTGGAATTGTTCTGTTTCCTGATAGTCATGGTGGTCACACAAAGCTACACATGTGATAAAATCGCATAGAACTAAATACACGCACTCACACACACAAACAAGTGCATCGAAAGCCGATAAAATATGAATGAGGGTGGTGGATGGTATCCACATCCCTGGTTTTGACATAGTATTATCATCAGGAAAAAGTAGGTGAAAGGTACACAAACCCCCATATTATTTTTTCTACAACTGTCTATGAATCTGTAGTTATTTCAAAATATAAAGGAATGCAAAACCACGCATTTATTAGCTCACTGTTTCTCTGGGTCAGGTATCCAGGCACTGCTTAACTAGATCTTCCAGCTCCAGGTGTCTCACGAGGCTGCAATCAAAGTGTCGTTCAGGACCGCATTCATCTCAGGACCCAACTGGGGCAAGATCTGCTTTCAAGCTCACTCTGTGCTTGTTGGCCGGATTCAGGTTCTTGGAGGATTTTGAACTGCAGCCCTCAGTTCCTTGTCACATTGGCCTCTCCACAGGGCAGCTCACAACACAGAGTTTGATTTCATCAGAGTAAGCACTGATAAAGAGCAAGAGCTAGCAAGATGTGAGTCATGGTTCATTATTATTATTATTATTATTTAGAGTTATTTATTAAGGTTAGTGTATTTAAATACTTGTTTCCTCGGTAGGAATTCATATGTGATTATTAGAGATGAGACTTATGTGAGCATCACTCAACATTTTATCACATATCAGATATCTTTCTGTATATGAGATGAGCCCTGTACATCAATATGAGTGAGCCCTGTACATCTGTGTGCCTGCCCACGCCACAAAAAAAAAAAAATGTATTTCAAATATGCTGACAATATACCATAATGCAAAGCAATTTTACATGGTATAATACTAGTGCAGACATCGTATGCTAAACAACACTGGTTTTCCTTGTGAAGGAGATAATGGTCGCAACTTCCAAGAAATGTATTAAAACAGCATCAGATAAAGCTTTCACAATGTGACTGTGTGATTGTGAAAACCTTGTGCCTGATGCTCCTTTTATCTACCTTATCAAGAGATGAGTAAAACATATGGAATAAAGATGAATAATAGGGGGAACAAATGTTAAAATAAATTTAGAGTGAAATGCTTGTTAAAATAAATTTAGATTGAAATGCTGGTGATCGGTGAGGGGGAGGGGTGGGGTATGGTGTGCTGGTTTGAACAGAAGCATGCCCCCTAAGAAAAGCCATGTTTTAATATAAATTTCATAAAGGTAGAATACTCTCTATTCAATACTGTATGTTTGAAACTGTAATGAGATCATCTGCCTGGGTGATGTGATTTAGTCAAGAGTGGTTGTTAAACTGGATTAGGTGACGACATGTCTCCACCCATTTAAGTGGGTCTTGATTGGTTTATTGGAGTCCTATAGAAGAGAAAACATTTTGGAGAATGAGAGACTTCACAGAAAGCAGAGAATGCTGCAGCACCACGAAGCAGAGTCCACCAGCCAGAGACCTTTGGAGATGAAGAAGAAAGACGCCTCCCGGGGAGCTTCGTGAAACCGGAAGCCAGGAGAGAAAGCTAGCAGATGACGCTGTATTCGCCATGTGCCCTTCCAGCTGGGAGAGAAGCCCTGACTGTGTTGCCATGTGCCTTCTCACTTGAGAGAGAAACCCTGAACTTCATCGGCCTTCTTGAACCAAGGTATCTTTCCCTGGATGTCTTTGATTGGACTTTTCTATAGACTTGTTTTAATTCTCGGCCTTAGAACTGTACACTAGCAACTCATTAAATTTCCCTTTTTAAAAGCCATTCCGTTTCTGGTATATTGCATTCCGGCAGCTAGCAAACTAGAACATATGGTATGTATAAATTTTTTCTGTTTTCTTTTTATTTGTTTTTCTGAATAGATGCAAATGTTCCAAGAAATGATCATGATGATGAATATGCAACTATGTGATGATATTGTGAATTACTGATTATATATGTAGAACGGAATGATCAAAAGTTAGGAATGTTTGCGTTTTATCTGGTGTTTTTTGGTATTAAAAAAATTTTAATTAATAAATAAATTTTAAAAAGGAGTTATATTCAACATTTTTCTTGTAACATTATTATTAATAATAAAAGACTAAAAACAACACAAGTGACATCATTGAACACTCTGCAGCTTTAAAAAAAGAGGAAGCTCTCTATTTACTGGAAAACTCTTTTGGCTATATTTGTCAAATAAAATAAAGCAAGGAAAAATCAATGTGGATAGTGTTATCCCTTTTGTGTGAGAAAGGAGGAAACATATATATATATAGTTGTATTCGTGCTAAGTAAACACTGGTTGGATTCAAAAGACACAAGCATAAGTGTTTATCTATAGGGTGTGTGCTGGTGAAAAAAAGATCAGTGTGGATAAGAATTTACATAATATGGAGTGTAAGTGTTATAAAACTTCTCAAAGACATACCTTATCACATCATTTTGAGTTTTGTATATACTAGTAGTATAAATGTTAAAAATAAACAGATGTATGACACACACACACACACAAAGAGCATCAGAGAATCAGCCATGTGTATGTGTGATGGCCCTGATGTCAGCTCATGGGGTGAATTTTTAATCCCATGTCATACTAACTTTGCTTTTATAACAGATCTGTAAAAAAGAAAGAAAGAAAGAAAGAAAATCAGTGCCAAGTCCCCCATGTGCCATATCAATAACGTTGCACAGTTCATTTGTGATCAGAATATATCACTATATTAAACTGTAGAGCTGTGTTCCAGTAGCCATGTTTGTTGAAGATGATTGTATAATGATACAGCTTTTGCAATGTGACTGTATGATTGTGGAAACTTTGTGTCTGATGCTCCTTTTATCTATAGTATGGACAGATGAGTAAAAAATATATGGGTTCCCTGGTGCCTGCCTATGCAAAATATATATATATATATATATATATATATATATATATATATGGGTAAGAAATAAAGAAATAATAGGGGGGACAAAGGTTAAAATAAATTGAGTAGATTAAAACACTAGTGGTCAATGAAAGGGAGTGATAAAAGGTATGGCATGTATGAGTTTTTTTTCTTTTTTCTTTCTTTTGCTGGAAAGATGCAAATGTTCAAAAAAAATGATCATGGTGATGAATACACAACTATGTAATGATATTGTGAGCCACTGATTGTAACCATGTCAAGAATGTTTATATGTCAAGAATGTTTACATAACAAGAAGGTTTCTATATTTGTGCATTGTTTATAATAAAAAAAGGAAAAACAAAACTCCCTAAATGCAACTTTCCATTGATAAACTTCCCTCACTGCCAACATCCAAACTCTCTAATAAAAATTAACCAGATTATTTTGGCTGATGATTAGAAAGTATTGGTAGATGGCCCTGGCTCTATGGGATTGACAATGCTTTCCTGATCAAAAGAGGGAAAATAGTTGTAACTAATAGGGTATCAGTGGCTGAGAGTCTTCATATAGAGTTGAGAGGCTACTCTGGAGGCTACTCTTAAACAAGTATCAGCTAGACATTGCTAATTACCATGGTTTGCCAAACCCCAACCAAAACCATTCCTGCCAACTCTAAGGAATACCTAGGGCTTTGTCTGAGATTCTACAAAGGTTCCATGTACTATGATTACTTTCCAGAAACCTACAGCCTCCAGATGGGTGCCTATGCCAGATAAGACCTGAAGCCCAGAGGGCCATCCTCTCCAGAACAACAACTAATTCCATCCCCCATCCTGTATTATCAACAGCCCTTTGCAACATGAAAAAGTTAGAATAGGCATAGCCTAAATACCCCTAAACATTGGGAGAAAGATAAAAGGAGAAGGAGGAGTTATACCAGAGAGGCTAGGATTTAACAATGAGTATGATTGCTGAATCATTATATTGATATTTCTCACAGTCTCCAGTGTCTTGAAACAGCTAGAAGTAAAAACTAAAACTTGTGGAATTGTAACCCATACCAAACTCTGAAATCTGTTCTCAACTAATTGTTCTGGTGTGCTTTGAAATTTATTGCCTTTTTTTTTTTTTAACTTCTTAACAGCTCATTAGATAGAACTGCCAGCACTCTTAGGCTCCAACACTGCCCCCAGGCAAGGGCTTAATTAAGCCACGTCTGAGAGACAAGTAAATGGACAGGTGGGCTATTCCCTAAAGGGTGTATCTTACCCAAGAAAAGGGGTCATGGCCCAGTTCAAGTGGAAACCCTCCTTTGGGAAATTCAGGCCCCAGGGGCTGGAAAAAAAGAAGCAACCAAAGCCTGCCTAGTACCTCACCCTCAGTCTCAACCAAGCCTCTGGCAGGGAGAGGCTGCTGAAATTAAAGACACTGCATCATTTTTCATAGGAAAATCTAACAACCTGCTGAGTTTCACTCACAAGGAAACTCGATACTGGCTACTCTCTCCTCCTAAGACATGGGCTTGTCTAGCCTGGGAAAATCTGACCAGGGTTGATCATATCAGAGGAGATCCTCCTCAAAAACAGACTCCATATATGCAGGGCAAGAAAGAGATAAACAATAACTGAGAAATTCTGATTAGTTAAACAGAACCTATGCTAGAGGTCTAGAATAACTTGAATTAAATGCCAAAGAACAGATAGAGAACAAAGCCATCCAGCAAGAAAACCCTAGGTACAGGGTGAAAACAACCTCCAGAATAACTAATTAAGGGGATCAAATGCCTAGACACCAACAAAAAATAACGAGTCATACTAGGAAAATCGAAGATATCACCCAAAGAACTAACCAATGGTTCAAATGAGATACAGGAGTTGAAATAACTAATTCAGGATATTTGAACAGACATGCAAAATCTCATTAAAAATCAAATCAATGAGTTGAGGGAGGATATACAGAAGACATTGTGTGAGCATAAAGAAGAACTTGAAAGTCTGAAAAAATATATCACAGAACTTATGGGAATGAAAGGCACAATAGAAAAGGTGAAAAAAATAGATGATTGTACACCATGTATGCAATGTTTATATGTTAAGAATGTTTGAAAAATAAAAAAGAATGTTTATATGGTGTTTTATCAATAAAAATATCTTTTTAAAAATAAAAAAACAACAGAACCCTATAATAATATATCTGAAGAGGCAAAAGAAAGAGCTAAAGGACAGGGCATCTGAAATCCAACCCACAAAAGAAAATATAAAATAAAGAATGGAAAAATATGAGTAGAGTCTCAGGGAATTAAATGACAACATAAAGCACACAAGTATATGTGTTATGGGTGTCCCAGAAGGGAAAAGG
Source organism: Myrmecophaga tridactyla (assembly GCA_004026745.1). NCBI lineage: Eukaryota > Metazoa > Chordata > Mammalia > Pilosa > Myrmecophagidae > Myrmecophaga > Myrmecophaga tridactyla. The sequence goes on from PVIY010035350.1 coordinate 15,590, forward strand.
AGCAGAAAGACTAATAGAGGAGATAGTCACTGAAAATTTCCCTCTCTTATAAAAGATATAAAATTACAGATTCAGGAAGTGCAGCATACCTCAAACAGAACAGATCTAAATAGATCTACTCCAAGACATTTGCTATTCAGATTGTAAAATGCCAAAGATAAAGAGAGAACCTTGAAAGCAGCAAAAGAAAAGCAACCCATCGCATATCAGGAAAGCTCAGTAAGACAATGCATAGATTTCTTAGCAGAAAACATGGAGGTAAGAAAGCAGTGGAATGATATATTTAAGATTCAGAATAAGAACTGCCAATCAAGAATTCTATATCCAGTAAAACTGTCCTTCAAAAATGTGGGGGAGGGCAGGCCATGGTGGCTAACTGGCAGAATTCTCACCTGCCATGCCCAACACCTGGGTTTGATTCCCGGTGCCTGCCCATGCAAAAACAAACAAACAAAAAATGGTGCGATGGTGGTTCAGTGACAGAATTCTTGCCTGCCATGCCAGAGACCTGGGTTTGACTCCTGGTGCCTGTCCATGCCAAAACAAAACAAACAAAAACAAAAAAACACGTGCCATGCAGGAGAGCCAGGTTTGATTCCCAGTCCATGTACTTCCCAAAAAACAAATAAAAAGCAAAACAAACAAACAAAATTCAACAAATTGTGTTGCAATAATGGGATGCACACATGGGTAAATTATGAAATGAGATCCTGCCATCAGTATACCAAAAAAAAAAAAAAACAAAAAGCTGAGGGGAGATTAAAATATTTTCAGACAAACAATCACTGAGAGAATTTGTGGCTAAGAGACCAGCCTGCAAGAAATACTAAAGAGAGCACTACAGGCAGATAGGAAAACACAGGAGAGAGGGGTCTAGAGAATAGTGTAAAAATGAAGACTATCAGTAAAGGTAAAAAGAGAAAAAAAAAAAACACATATAAAATCCGAAAGACAAAATGGTAGAAAAAAGTGCTGCCTTTATACTAATAACTTTAAATGTTAATGGATTAAACTCCCTAATCAAAAGGCATAGACTGGTAGAATGGATTTGAAAAACAGGACCCATCTATTACTGTCTACAGGAGATTCACTTTAGACCCAAGGACAAAAATAGGTTGAAAGTGTAAGGTTGGAAAAATATATTTCAAGCAAATGACAACAAGAAAAGAACAGGGAGATTCGGTGCCAAGATGGTGGCTTAGCAATGTGTGCATTTTAGTTCGTCTTCCAAAACAACTAGTAAATAACCAGAAACAGTACAGAACAGTTCCTGGGGCCACGTCAGTGACCAGACACACAGCATACCCCAGTATGGACCAGCTGGACCAGCTGCGAGCCACTACCAGAACCGTGAGTACCCCAAGCCATGGCAGCCGGTGCCCCTCCCCACCCCCCAGGCTGCTTCCCAGAGGGGAAAGGAAAGGAAATTTACCAGCAGTTGGGGCTGAGCCCAATCAAATGCCAATTGTGGAATTAATTAACAAATTCTGACTACTGAAAACAGGCCCCCAGCTCAGGTGAACCTGGTCAAAGTGGAGGTCGCTCATTTTTGCCCCGGCGCCAAGGGGGCAGGGCTGACGGAAAAAGGAAAAAAAGAGAAGGAAACAGGTTTTTGTGGCTGTGTTTCTACAAAGGCTTGACTGCCTTTGGTTACAGCAGTAGGGTTCCTCAGGCTGCAACTCCCCAGGCATAGGCAGAAACAAACTCGTTTTGAGGGCTTATCTGGAACCTGTGCCTTCCCCAGGGGAGGGGTAAAGCCCAACTCAGGTGGAATCCCTACCTTAAGGAATTCAGACACCAGGGTTTGGTAATTTGAAGCTATTAAAACCAACCTACAACCTCTCCTCTGTCTCCACCATGCCCCCAGCCAAAGTTAAAGGTACCACATCATCTTATACTGGTGGGACCTGCAGGCAGACAAGCACTACATACTGGGCAGGATAAGAAAAACAGAGCCCAGAGACTTCACAGGAAAGTTTGTCAACCTGCTGGGTCTCATTCTCGGGGAAAACCGACGCAGGTGAACCTTTCCTCCTCATAGGAGGCCAGTTTGGTCTGGGAAAATCCAGCTGGGGTCTATAATACCTATGTAGACCCTTCTCAGGGTGGGGGGAAAAAAGGCACCATACAAGCAGAGCAAGAAACAAGAAAACAAGAACTGAAAATTTCTCCTCTGTTAAACAAAACCTAAGCTAGAGGTCCAGAAAAAGCTGAACTGAATGTCAAAGAACAAATAGACAACAAATTCATCCAGCAAGAAAACACTAGGTAAAAGAAGGGAAAGCAATCTCCAGAATAAACTAAGCAAGGTAATTAAATGCCTAGATGCCAGCAAAAAATAAAAAATCACACTAGGAAAATTGAAGATATGGCCCAGTCAAAGGAACAAACCAACAATTCAAATGAGATACAGGAGCTGAAAATTTAAATTCAGAATATACGAACAGACATGGAAAACCTCATCAAAAACCAAATCATTGAATTGAGGGAGGATATAAAGAAGGCAAGGAATGAACAAAAAGACGAAATCGAAAGTCTGAAAAAACAAATCACAGAACTTATGGGAATGAAAGCCATGGTAGAAGAGATGAAAAAACAATGGAAACCTACAATGGTAGATTTCGAGAGACAGAACATAGCATTTCTGAACTGGAGGGTGGAAAATCTGAAATGCAGCAAGAAAAAGAAATTATAGGGGAAAAATGGAAAAATATGAGCAGGGACTCAGGGAATTGAAGGACAATATGAAGCACACGAATATATGTGTTTTGGTGTCCCAGAAGGAGAGGAGAAGGGAAAAGGAGGAGAAAAACTAATGGTGGAAATTATCACTGAAAATTTCCCAACTCTTATGAAAGACTTAAAATTTCAGATCCAAGAAGTGCAGCGTACCCCAAAGAGAATGGATCCAAATAGATGTACTACAAGACATTTACTAATCAGAATGTCAGGGGTCAAAGAGAAAGAGAGACTCTTGAAAGCAGCAAGAGAAAAGCAATCCATCACATACAAGGGAAGCCCAATAAGACTATGCATAGATTTCTCAGCAGAAACCATGGAGGCAAGAAGACAGTGGGATGATATATTTAAATTATTAAAAGAGAAAAACCGCCAACCAAGAATTCTATATCCAGCAAAATTGTCCTTCAAAAATGAGGGAGAAATTAAAACATTTTCAGACAAAAAATCACTGAGAGAATTCGTGACCAAGAGACCAGCTCTGCAAGAAATACTAAAGGGAACACTAGAGACAGATACGAAGGCAGAAGAGAGAGGTGTGGAGAAGAGTGTAGTAAAGAAGACCATGAGTAAAGGTAAAAAGAAGGAAAATTAGAAGGACATATAAAAGCCAAAAGGCAAAAAGCCCGGGCAGTAAGAACACTGATGTTGATGGATTAAGCTTCCCAATCGGGAGACATGGACTGGCAGAATGGATTAGGGAATGGGACCCATCTATATGCTGTCTCTACTCAAAGGACATGAGGGCAAGGACACAAATGGACATTTGCACACCAATGTCTATAGCAACATTATTTACAATTACCAAGAGATGGAAGCAGCCAAAATGTCCATCAACATACGGGTGGCTAAACAAACTGTGGTATATACATACGATGGAATATTATGCAGCTGTAAGACAGAATAAAGCTATGAAGTATGTAACAACATGGATGGACCTTAAGGACATTATGCTGAGTGAGATTAGCCAGAAACAAAAGGACAAATACTGTATGGTCTCACTGATATGAACTGACATTAGTGAATAAACTTGGAATATTTCCTTGGTAACAGAGACCATCAGGAGATAGAAATAGGGTAAGATATTGGTTAATTGGAGCTGAAGGGATACAGATTGTACAACAGGACTGAATGTAAAAACTCAGAAATGGACAGCACAATGCTACCTAACTGTAATACAATTATGTTAAAACACTGAATGAAGCTGAATGTGAGAATGATAGAGGGAGGAGGGCAAGGGCATAAATGAAATCAGAAAGAAAGATAGATGATAAAGATTGAGATGGTATAATCTAGGATTGCCTAGGGTGTATAATGACAGTGACTAAATGTACAAATTTTAAAAATGTTTTTGCATGAGGAAGAACAAAGCAATGTCATTACTGCAGGGTGCTGAAAATAAATGGTAATTAATATTTAAAAATTTCAACTTATGTGTGAGACTAAAGCAAAAAGTGTTTATTTGGTACAAAATTTATATTTTGACTAGTGCATTTCCTAATATAACTTATGTAGATAGCTTGGTTGAACAACATAAGTACATGGAACCTTGGGTAAGACATGAGATTTTGTTGGTTTATACAGAGTGATGCCCCAATGACTCCCAGAGTGATTTGATCAGTGAGCGGAAATGTATTTGCAAAGTCCTCTTTGGGGAATGGTGAGAACGGGGGAAAATTCAAACTCCCCAAGTTGAATTCTTGATATGCTCACAAGCAGTGTGGACAACCAAAGCTGTAGGCTGAGCCCCCAGTCTTGGGGGTTGTTCATATGAAACTTAACCCCACAAAGGATAGGTCAAGCCTACTTAAAATTAGGCCTAAGAGTCACCCCCAAGAGAACCTCTTTTGTTGCTCAGATGTGGCCTCTCTCTCCAGCCAACACAACAAGCAAACTCAGCACCCTCCCCCTGTCTACGTGGGACCTGACTCCCAGGGGTGTGGACCTTCCTCGCAACGTGGGACAGAAATCCGAGAATGAACTCGGACTCAGCATTAAGGAATTGAGAAAAACCCTAGAATGAGCTGAGACCCAGCATCAAGGGATTGAGAAAATCCCCTCGACCAAAAGGGGGAAGAGTGAAATGAGACAAAGTGTCAAAGGCTGAGAGATTCCAAACAGAGTGGAGAGGTTATCCTGGAGGTTATTCTTATGCATTAAGTAAATACCACCTTGTTATCTAAGAGGAAATGGAGAGGCTGGAGGGAACTGCCTGAAAATGTAGAGCTGTGTTCCAGTAGCCATGTTTTTGATGATGATTGTATAATGGTGTAGCTTTCGCAGTGTGACTGTGTGATTGTGAAAACCTAGTGTCTTGTGCTGCTTTTATCTACCTTGTCAACAGATAAGTAGAACATATGGAATAAAAATAAATAATAGGGGGAACAAATGTTAAAATAAATTTAGTTTGAAATGCTAATGATCAATGAAAGGGAGGAGTAAGGGGTATGGTGTGTATGGTTTTTTTTTTTCTGTTTTCATTTTTTTTTCCTGTTGTCTTTTTGTTTCTTTTTCTGAATTGATGCAAATGTTCTAAGAAATGATCAGGATGATGAATCTGCAGCTATGTGATGATATTGTGAATTACTGATTATATATGTAGAATGGAAAGATCACATACTGGGAATGTTTGTGTTTTTCTCTGTAATTTTTTTTAATTGATAAAAAATTTTAAAAAAGAACAGGGAGTAGTTATACTAATATCTGACAAATTAAATGTAAAACAATTAAAAGAGACAAAGAAGGACACTATGTATTAATAAAAGGAACAATTCATCAAGAAGACATAACAATCATAAATATTTATGCACCAAGCCACAGTGTTCCAAAATACATGAAGCAAACTCTGATAACACTGAAGGGAGAAGTGCACATCTCTACCATAATAGTTGAAGACTTCAATTCCCCACACTCATCAATGGCTAGAACATCTAGAAAGAGAATCAATAAGGAAACAGAGATTTTGAATACTATGACAAATGAACTAGACTGAACAGACATTTACAGAATATTATACCCCACAACAGCAGGATACAAATTTTTCTCAAATGCACATAGATTATTCTCAAGGATAGACCCCATGCTGGCTCACAAAGCAAATCTAAATAAATTTTAAAAGATTGAAATTATACAAACTTTTTCTTGGATCATATTGGAATGAAGTTGGGAATCAATTCAGTCAGATGGCCAGCAAAATTACAAATATATGAAAGCTAAAAACACAATCTTAAACAACCAGTGGGTCAAGGAAGAAATTACAAGAGAAAACAGTAAATATCTTGAGGCAAATGAAAATGAAAACAGACATATTAAAATTTATGGGATGCAGCAAAGGCAGTGCTAAGAGGGGAATGTATTACCTTAAATGCCTATATATTAAAAAAAGAAGATCCCGGAGCCTGCCCATGCAGGAGGAGGAGCAAAAATATCAAGGAATTAACTGTTCACCTGGAAGAATTAGAGATAGAGCAGAAAACTAACCCTGAAGCAAACAAAGGAAAGAAATAATGAAGATTAGAACAGAAATAAATGAAATTAAGAATATAAAAACAATAGAGAAAATCAACAAAGCCAGAAGTTGGTTCTTTGAGAAAATCAATAAAGTCAATGGACCCTTCGCTAGGCTGACAAAAAAAAAAAAAAAAAAAAAAAAAAAAAAAAAAAAAAAAAAAAAAGAAAAGAAAAAGAAAGAAAGAAAGAAAAGAGGAAAAAAAATGGAGAGAGGATGCAAACTAATAAAATCAGAAATGGAAGAGGGGACATAACCACTGACTGCACTGAAAAAAAGGAGGTAATGAGAGGATACTATCACTGCTAATAAAGTAGACCACCTGCATGAAATGGACAACTTCCTAGAAAGGCACTGTTTTAGTTTGTAAGCTTCTGGAATGCAATTTACCAAAAATGGAATGGCTTTTAAAGGGGGAATTTATTATGTTGCAAGTTTACAGTTCTAAGGCCATGAAAATGTCCAAATTAAGTCATCCAAAGAAAGATACTTAAACTCCAAAGAAAAGGCCAATGGAGTTTGGAGTTTCTCTCTCAGCTGGGAGGGCACATGGTGACAACTGCCAGTTTTCTCTCCTGACTACATAAGGCTTCCCCAGGGGCATTTTCCATCTGCATCTCCAAAGGTCTCTGGCAGTGTGGGTTCTGTTGGCCCTCAGTTTTTTCCAAGGTGGTTCCCTCTTAAAGGGCTCCAGTAAGTAACCCCACCTTGAATGTTGGAGATACATTGCCATCGAAACTATCTAATCAAATGTTACCACCCACAAATGGATGGGTCACATGGAAGTAATAAAAAAGATCCCAGCTGGAGGGGGTTGTGGTGAAAGTATAGTTCAGTGGAATTCTCACCTGCCATGCAGGAGACCCAGGTGCCATTCACTTCCAAAAATAAATAAATAAATAAAACAAAACAAAAATTCAACAAATAGTGCTGCAATAATGGGATACTCACATGGAAAGAAAATGAAATGTGATCCTGCTATACAGATTACAAAAAATAAAAAATAAAAAAAGATCCCACTTAGCAATATTGAATGAGGATTAAAGAACTTGGCTTTTCTGAGGTACACGATAGATTCAAACTGGCATAGGCATGAACAACCAACATAGACTCAAGAAGAAATAGATGACCAAAACAAACCAATCACAGTAAAGAGATTGACTCAGTCATTAAGAAGCTCCCCCAAAAGAAAAGTCCAGGAATAGATGGCTTCACATGTGAATTCTACCAAACATTCAAGAAAGAATTAGTACCAATCCTGCTCAAACACTTCAAAAGAATTGAAGAGGAGGGAAGGCTACCTAACACATTCTAGGAGCCAACATTACCTCATACCAAAGCTAGACAAAGATACTACAAGAAAAAAAATTACAGACCGATCTCTCTAATGAATATAGATCCAAAAATCCTCAACAAAATACTTGCAAATCAAATCAAGCAGCACATTAAAAGAATTATACACCATGACCAAGTGGGATTTATTCCAGGTATGCAATGATGGTTCAACATAAGAAAATCAATTAATGTAATGCATCATATCAACAAATCAAAGCAGAAAAATGACACAATAATCTCAATTGATGCAGAAAAATCATTTGACAAAATTCAACATCCTTTCTTGATGAAAACACTTCAGAGAATAGGAATAGAAGGCAACTTCCCCAACATGAAAAAGGGAATATATGAAAAACCCACAGCTGACATCATCCTTAATGGGGAAAGACTAAAAGCTATCCTCCTAAGATCAAGAACAAGACAAGTGTCACCACTGCTATTCAACATAGTGCTGGAAGTTCTTGCCAGAACAATTAGACAAGAAAAAGAAATAAAAGGCATTGAAATTAGAAGGGAAGAAGTAAAACTCTCACTGTTTGCAGACAATATGATACTACTATATGTCAAAAATCCTGAAAAATCTCCAGCAAAACTACTGGAGCTAATAAATGAGTACAGCAAAGTGGTAGGGTACAAGATAAATATTAAAAAATCAGTAGTGTTTCTATATATTAGTAATGAGGATTCTGAGGAGAAAATCTGGGGAAAAAATTCCATCCAAAATAGCAACTCGTAGGTGGACACTGTGTGGGTGACCCCGTTGCCAGAGTCCATGAGGATGCCCATGGTGCAGCTGGAGGCATACAGGGACAGCACGGCCTGGATGGCCACGACATGTCTCCGACATGATCTGGGTCATCTTCTCACTGTTGGCCTTTATTGAGGGGTTCCTCGGCCAGCAGTACCGGGGGGTCCGCTGGGAAATCAAATATTTAGGAGTAAATTTAACCAAGGTCACAAAAGACCTATACACAGAAAACTATAAGAAATGGCTAAAAGAAATCATGGAAGACCTAAATAAATGGAAGGACATACCATCTTCATGGACTGGAAGACTAAATATAGTTAAATGTCAATTCTACCCAAATTGATTTATAGATTCAATGCAGTACCAATTAAAATCCCAATAATTTACTTTGCAGAAATAGAAAAACTAATAACCAAACTTATTTGGAAGAGCAGGGTGCCTCGGATAGTTTAAAATATTCTGAGGAAGAAAAATGAAGTGGGATGTTTCACACTACCTGACTTTAAAGCATATTACAAACCTGCAATGGCTAAATCAGCATGGTACTGGCATAAAGATAGATATACTGACACAAGATAGAATCCAGTGTTCAGAAATAGACCCTCTCATCTGTGGACAATTGATCTTTGGTAAGATGGTCAAGCCAACCCAACTGTGTCAGAGCAACCTTTTCAATAAATGGTTTTTAGAGAACTGGATATCTGTATCCAGAAGAATGAAAGATAACCCACATCTCACATCCTACACAAAAATTAACTAAAAATGGGTCAAGGACCTAAACATTAGAGCTAAGACCATAAAACTTTTAGAAGAAAATGTAGGGAAACATCTTATAAATCCTGTAATAGGAGATGGTTTCCTAGACCTTACACCCAAAGCACAATGATAAAAGAAATAGATAAATGGGATTTCCTCAAAATTTAACTCTTGTGCATCAAAGAACTTTGTCAGTAAAGTAAAAAGGCAGTCTTTGCAACAAGAGACAATATTTGGAAACCACATTTCAGTTCAGGGTTTAATATCCAGAATATACAGAGAGATTCTACAATCCAACAACAAAAAGACAAACCAATTTAAAAATGGGCAAAAGACATGAATAAACACTTTTCAAAGGAGGAAACACAAATGGCTAAAAGGAAAATGAAAAGTTGTGCAACTTCACTGGCTATTAGGGAAACACAAATCAAAACCAAAATGAAATATCATTTTATACCCACAAGAATGGCCATTATAAAAAAACAGAAAATGACAAGTGCTGGATGGATATGGAGAAAGAGACACACGTACCCACTGTTCGTGGGAATGTAAAATGATGCAACCGTTCTGGAACCAGTTTGGTGGTTCCTTGGGAAGCTAAATACGGAATTGCCATATGGTCCAGCAATCCATTTACTAGGTATGTATTCATAGGAACTAAAGGCAAGGATGCAAACGGACATTTGCACACCTACGTTTATAGCAGCATTATTCATGATTGCCAAGAGATGGAAACAGCCTAATGTCCTTCAATGGACAAGTGGTAAACAAGCTGTGGTATATACATACAATGGGATATTATGCAGCTGTAAGAAAAAGGTTATGAAGCATGTAACGATGTGGAAGAAACTTGAGGACATTATGCTGAGTGAGATTAGCCAGAAACAAAAGGACAAATATGTATGGTCCCACTAATATGAATTAACATTAATGAGTGAACTTTAAGAGTTAAAGTTAAGAACACAGGTTATTAGGATTTGGAAGGTAGAGATTACAGAATGTGCAATAGGACTGATTGTAAAAATTCAGAAATGGATAGCGCAATATTATCTGATGGTAGCATAATAAGTATACTGAATGTGAGTATGATTGAGTAAGAAGTGCTGCGGGCACATATGATACCAAAACAAAAGATAGAGGATAATGAGATGTATAACTTAGAAGTGCTCAGAGTGGACAATGATGGTGATTAAATGTACAAATATAAAAACGTTTTTGCAGGAGGGAAAACAAATGTCAACATTACAAAGTGTTGAAAATGGGGTGGTAGACAAGGAAAAAATACAATCAACACAGGCTAGGGTCTATAGTCAACAGTAGCATTGTAATATGCTTCCACTGAATGTAACAAAGGCATTATGACAAAGCTAAAACTCAAGGGCAGGTGGGGGGTGGGGTTGGGGGGTGGGAGTGGGGGATTATGTGGGAAGGGGTATGGATTCTTTGCAGAAGAAAATAAAATGTTTTCATATAGATTATGACAGCAAAGTTTGTCTGTTTACTTAGGTTGGATTGTGCAATGTGTGAATAAAACTCTTGGGCCAGAAGGACTCCTACATGAGCCAGGAGGCCCAGAGCAAGAGAGGCATCCTGACCCTGAAGTTCCTGGTGGAGCACGGCATCATCACCAACTGGGAGGACTTGGAGAAGACGCGGCACCACGCCTTCCACAGCGAACTGCACGTGGCCCCGGCGTCGCCCCCCGGTGCTGCTGGCCAAG
>PVIY010035351.1:0-26403 GCA_004026745.1 Myrmecophaga tridactyla
AATATTATTATAATGACATTGTGAACTAACATCCATGGTTCGCACTGGAGTTCACTCTGTGTTGCACGGTCCTGTGAGGTGTTTTTTTAGGCATGCTTTGTCATACCAACTAGATCCTGAGCTGCTTGAAGGCAGGGAGGATACTTTAATATCCTCCTACAGAGCTTAGAACAGGGCTGGACATATTGAAAAGTACTCAGTGAGCCCTGGCTGGTGGGAGCTGTCCAGCTGTTTCCCCTGGAAAAAGATCTTCTTTCCTATTCCTTCTCCACCCTTTCCCCCCCCCCCACCCCCCCCAGCACTCCCTGGCTTCTGCCATGGTCATAGGTCAATGTTTTGGTTCAGGACTCTTGTTTCCTTGGGAGCTGGCGCCTTCCTGTGGCCTTGGCAGCATGCTTTTCTTGTTGGTCAATATTTAAGTTAAATTCCAGTGTAAGCAAGAGGGAGGCCCATGGGCTCGGGGGTTGCTACAGGGCTAGCCTAGCTCTCAGGTGCCCCCCAAACCCCTGCTGCGATTACACACATGCTGACCCTCCTTTACTAACACCCCTCCCCTCGGCACTTCAAATCGCCTTCCACGTTCTGGGCGCACTGCTGCTGCTATGTGGAGGGATGGGAACACGCCTCTGGGTCAGTCACGGGCTCCACAGGGCTTCTGCAGCAGCTCAGGCTGCAGCCTCTGCGGGAAATGCAACCGCTGCTCTGAGCAAAGGTTGATGGGGTGGGGGTGCTCTGTGCCACAGCTAGAGCAGAGAATGAGTATTAATAATATATGAAGGCTTACCATGCCTGGCACTACTCCAAGTATTTTGCGAGCATCAGTATATTTAACTCTCCCAACAACCCCAAGAAGTAGGTTCTGGTATTTTTCCCACTTTGCAAGGATCAGAGAGGTTAAGTCATAATCCTTCAATCACACAGCTAATAAACAGCAGGGCTGGAATCTGATCCCGGCAAGTCTGACCCAAGAGATTATGCTCTTGACCAGTGCCCTTTAGTGGGGGCGGAATGCTGCACCTAGAAAAGATGCCGGGCTCTGAAAAGGCTCCACTGCTTGCCACCTTGCCCCCTGCAAATTACCCTTCCCCCCCTGGTGTCCTTGGGGCCCTGTGTGCAGGGCTGATGGGGCAGTAAGGCTGGGGAGACTACCCCAGCCTGAGGCAGGGTGACCAGTGTATCACATAAAGGGCAGAAGGCTCTTTGGCTACAAAACAGAACCAGATGGCATGGAAAAAAAAACAAGGGTGGCCTAAGCTGACAGGCAGGGCTTATTTATTTGTTTTCTCTTCATCAAAGTGCCCTTTTAAAATGACTTAATCGACTATTAATCTTGAGGAACATAAGCCCCAACAGGGGAAAAAAAAGAGTAAGAGGATCCATCTCTGCCCCAGTCCATTGGAGGGGGGAACGTGGGGACGCGGCGGGGAGGACGTCTTCTAGGGCCTGCAGAGATCTCATCCCCAGATCACGCCAGGCTTGGCCCCATGCTCCTTACCCCGGCCGTGACTGTGTCCCCAGTCCCCACCCTCTGTTTTGCCCTCCGGGTTGGCAGGGTCCCAGGGAGTCCCGCCACAGTCACACTAACACACCAGCTGTGAGCATAAACGAGCCTCCTCTGTGGATGGTCTGAATTCTGACCTTAGAATATCACCAAGTTCCAAAGGAGATCCCTGGAGGGGCCTAAATCAACCCCCTTTAAAAAGCTTGCTCAGCAGAAGCCTCAGACTTCAGGGGAAGACCAAACTTTACTTGAGAGCAAGATTAGAGCTGGGAGGGTTGGGATTGCGGAGAGCTAGAGTCTGTTGTTTGCTTGGCTTTGGGGACATGCCTAAAGAGAATTCCCTTGTCGCTGCATGAGGAAAAAAAAAAGGCAGCAGTTTGCTTTGGGGGAAAAGCAATTACAGAATGTGTTTATGTTTTCATAAACTCAAAGGTCTAGGACCAAGACATTCTGGGGAGGCTGTTGAGTCCTTTCCTGAAGAGGACAAGGATGGCAGGAAGAGGAGAGGGAGGGGGACACCAGGCGAGCAAATGCTCTGTGGTTCCCATCAGGTGGAATCTTGAAGACCTGCTTCCAAGCTCTTCCTACCAAGAATCAATCTAATTTCTCCCACCGGGGACGCTCCGCTCTGTGGCGCCCATCTGTTCCAACATGGGCTTTCAGCTGCTGCAAGCACACCTGCCTAGGTGGACGCCTGCTCCAGTGGGAAACATCTGTCTCCATAAGCCCAGGGTCCTTTGAGTGGAGCACATCTGTTTCAGTCTGGACCCCCTCCTCTAAAAGAGAGCCCCGGCTCAGCCGGACCTGCCACCTGTGTTTTGGGATGTTTCTGTGACAGGGAAGTTCTGATCTTTGGGCACTTCTGTTCGTGGCTCTTTCTGCCCAGGCTCTCACTTTCCTCTGAATTTTTTGCACATGCTTTTTGTGGACATTTTAAATAGCTTTTCGGCCCCTCTTTTTCTGTCCCAAGCACGTTAGAGAGGGAAAACTGTGAGTTTTGAGCTCAGAACAATCTTAATTCAACTCCCAGCTCCTCTGTTTGCTGATCACTCAACACAGACACAGATTCCAGTCTTCATTTTCTCATCTCTAAAATGGGAACATTCACATCTGCTCACTGCACGTGGTGGTTCCAGAGATGGAAGGCTAAACAATTTCTAAAACCCATCTTCTGAGGACAACTAAAATAGCTGGGTGAAATATGACATTTTCTTAAAATCATTAAAGAGGTTACAAGATAATGGGGAATCGTGGGGCCACAATCTCTGAGGATGTAAGAGCTCAAACCCCGTACTCAACACCACCTTTGCCTTTGGAAAGTATTTATCAATCCAGAAGTAATAGTGAAAACAGTGACCTATGGTTTTAACAGCAGGGTGAGGGAGACAGAGGTTTAAGGGCTCCCCTACCCCCCTGCAAGGTGGAAGCCTGAATAAACACTCTCTAGCCCACTCAAAGTTGGGTTCCTGAAAGGGCTTCCTCTCGGGATCAAGATGAACTAGGATTAAATATTCCCTCTCATGAATGTTCAGACTTTAATTCAGCTCAAGGAAATTGGATTGCGGTCATCCCGGACTGACAGCATTCCTGGAGTCTGGCAGAAGTCAACAGCAAATCCCCTCAGGAGAAGGATACTGTCAGACTAAGCCAGACACGATCCCTTTAAAGAAGATTTCAGCGACAATGACCAGCACAGAGTCAAAGATAACCAGATGCTCAAGGAAGGAAGACACTAAGAGTAAAATCCGCAAAGAGGATAGAAAAAACAAAAAGAGAGAGATCCCAAAGATCTGAAATATCCGTACTATTAGGCACAGATAGTTGTATTTACAATTCAAAGAAATAAAAGGCAAGCTTGAACATTTTGTCAGGGAGCCGAAAACTAAAAAGTGAACTGGCACTGTTGGGAAAAAAATCCAAATAGAAATCCCTTAATTAAATATACAACAACCTAACTAAGATCTCCATTGAAGGGTTTAAATGTAGATTAAATACAGCTAAAGAGAAAACGAGTGCTATAGGTTGGAAGAAACTATCCAGAATGCAGTAAGAAGGAACAAACACGAAAAACACACGTGCCTTACACAGGCCTGGAATATAGAACCCAAAACATGTTAGTTCTATTCTCTCTGTTCTTTCAGATTCTAAAAAATATTTCTCCTTTCAGGAAACCATTTCTGATTAATTTGGCCTGGCATTTATTCATCATTCCATTACTTTGAATTTTCTCCACCTCTTTGTACTTGGGTCTAGTCACATTGACTGGAACACATTTATTTCTTGAGATCAATGAATACAAGGACTCAAACCACTCCCCAGATTTTTGTCTCTTAATTCATTATTTCCTGGTTCACAAACCCATGATGCTATGAGGATGTATGAATGCATGGGCTTCCTTACTGAAGGTATTGTTCCAAGGAAAAGAGGTCAATGGAATCTAAAATGTGGTCTGCTTTCTGACCCTGTACCCCAACCAGAGCTGGATAAGGGCAGTCATAAATGTCCCAGGGTTCAGAGTAAACACAGAACATGCACAGCCCCTCTCAGGCCACGCTTTTCTTATTCATAACAGCTGCTGGTAGCTCATTCTGGAAATTCTGATCACCATGTTGGCAAGTGAGAGCAGCTATAGATTGCCATCAGTGAGACCCACAAAAATCACCAGCAATCAGTACTTTTGTTCAGCAGCTTTTGTAAAGCATGGCTGCCCAAGGACTTTGTGGCTCACCAGAGATGCCTCCTGTCTGCCTTTCATTTCCAAGCACTGGAGCAAGAGGGAACTGGATGCCCTGAGCAGCCCCTCTCCTCGGTCTGGTTATCTCAAGCCCCAGAACTGAGACAGAATAAGAGCCAAAGGCCTATCTCCCCTTCAGCAGGCCTGAAGCTTAAAGGGAGAAGGGTTGGAATGGGCTGTGTGAGAGAAAGACTGAGAAGAGAGACACTTTGAAAGCTGGGTTGCCGCGTTGGGTTGAGTTTGAGGAAGGTCGATGGAGAAGCTTTGACGGGACACGGGGGTGGGCGCTGGGCTGCTGTAGAGCTGGGGCGGGGGATCAGGGGGGTGGTTGTGTGCAGAGGACAAGGAGAAATGTTGGTGGTTGTATTCTGATTAGTAAAGGACCGAGAAGACCATGCTGGGGTCTCATCTCTTCTGTCTCAACAGCAGAAAATTATTTCTCTAGACTTGGAAAAAATCGTGTCATATTCTCTCTCCGTATGTGTGTGCGTATGCTGACCGATTCATTTTGTCAAGGGTTCCCCAAAGACAAGGGCCAATGTTTCAGCTAAAACAATACTGATTGATGGCCTTTGTGTGTTGGGCATTGTGCTGAGTGCTGAAGACTCAAAAATGATCAAAAGACAGTCCCCAACCTGCCCTTGGGATATTCACCAGCTCCAGGGAGACACAGGCATTCTTGATATCTTTGCACTGTGCCCAGCCTATGCTAGGCCTCTCTTTTTTCACAGATTAGTATCGGGACCAGCCAACATGGTTTCTCATAGCCCCCTCCTGGGTGCCAAAGGCAGAACCGGAAATTTCGAGCAAGAAACCGCTTCCTGCCCTGGCCATCACCCAGTGTGGACAGGATATTACTGAGATCAAAGACGGATGACCTACTTGGGTTCCTGTGTCCCTTTCTCCTGATGATCGTGGAGCAGGAGATAACCAAGGGGTCAGTAGGAGATAACTATAGGGTCTCTTGAATCTATTTGTGGCTCTCTTTTGAATAAACGAGCCAAGCAGTGTATCTCTGATGCGACTTTGGCTTTTATTTTCCTATTATGATTGGAAGTTGGGTCAGATGCCTGGACCCAGCGACCATTTAAAGTCTCTTCCAGTATTTTGCTGGGACTAAATATTTTGAGTGGAAAGGCCCTGGGGTGCCCTGGGACCGATGCTTTGGGCCATATGTCCAATCTGCTCAAAGGCTGTATCCAAAGATCCATGTTGGGCCCAAGGTGACGTGTTCTGACCTTCTCCCCAGCCCCATCCTTTCTGGAAAGATGGCAGGCGTCGCAGAACTATTTCATCTCATCTCAGTGATAATCTACAGCCAATTAGCTGAGCCCAAGGAGGTGGAAAATGCCTCTCTCCAGCCCTGGCGCTAACAGGATATCTGGTGTTTCTTCCAGACATTTCTGTGATGGGTAAGGATGAGGTATTCTCCCAGGGCCCCAGGAAGCTGGTTTGTGGCTGTCAGCCTCAAGGCTTTAATAACAGAAAAGGCAAAGGGACGCTCCATTAAGTAGCTTAAAAAAAAGTGTAAAACTTGGCCATATATTTTCCAGAGTGCATCTGTTTTTTGGTGTGTGCAAAGAGCAGGAGCTCTCCCTGGGGTCTAACAAATTGGGGTCTTTGCCGCAAGAGGCTGTGGCAGCTGTAAGAGGAAGCTGGCTAATAACTGAAGGCTAAAATAATTGGTCTCTGGATGTCTGTCCTCTCTCGCCTGCCTGTCTCTCTTCCAGTGGCATGGGCCTCAGGCAGGCTGACACACCGGCTGGGCAGTGACACCTTCCCCAGCTCCACAATCAATATTCCATTTAATCAGACTTTATCTGTATGAAACTGTTGGGCAAGGGGAGAGGGGATCTGGACAGCGTGATCTGGAGGGAGGTCTGTGCTCTGACTCTCTGCTGGAATGTGACATTCAGCAAGCCACCTTCCTCTCGGGGCTCTGCCTTCCTCACTGGTTCAATGGGTTTGGTGATTTCTGCACCACCTGTCCGTACGTAGAAAAGAGGCTTAACATTTACTGAGCGGGAAAACCACGTGTCGCATCCTGGGCTGGCGTTTTATACAAGGGGTCTCACGTGTCAGTGTTGTGGTGAGGCTCAAACGGGACAGAAGATATGAAGGGATTTAGACAGAACCAGAAGATATTATACCAAAGTGGGGTATTTTCACTGCTTGATGCTCCAATCCAGGAAATCCTGGCAGGGCCTGGCATATAGGAGATATCCAAGAACGATGCTGAATGAAAGACCCCAGGGCTCCTGGTGAGGTGTACATCTCTCCTGACCTGGGTGCCGAGATTCAGGCTCGCCTAAGGGGGACTGGCTAAAGGTTGGGAGGTGAAAACGCACACGCGTGATTCAATCTATCAAGACACAGGCGCATCTTTCCGGGTCTCTGGGTGAAGGCCACTCACTGAATCCCCGAGCCTAATGTACCCTTAGGGGCATCTGTTCTTAGGGGATTTGCCATCTGTCCCTCTGCTGTCTCCCAGTAACACCCAGTAAGTCAGGCTTGGCTGCAAAAGGCTAAGGCTTAATTATTTTTAAAAATCAATTGGCTCCATTAAGGTGTGACTACACTGCTATTTTAAACTTCCCCTGGAGAGCTGTTACTCACTGGGAATAGGTGAGTAACATTCGTTTTTTTCCTTGAGAGTTTGAGGCCTAGAGAATTTAGGCATAGCCATATCTTTTCCTTTTTTTTTTTTTAGCCTGCTTGCTTCCTGGGCCCAGCACAGAGTGGTGATTAAACACAGGCAAGACCATCCCTAGCTGTCTCGCTTGCAGTGCCGCACTGGCGTTTCAGTGTTCTCATCTGAAAACGGGGGATGCTGCTGCCTCCTGGCCTCGGGCCCGCGGTGAAGAGCGGACGGGACGAGGCTTGTACAGGAGCTCCCGCAGCGGCTACTAGGGAAGGCCAACAGAGGGGCTACTGGGGCCAGAGGCGAGCAGGCTCTGCTCCAGGTGTTTGCCCGGCCACGGGGGTCTGGCTGGTCTTCACGAAAGGCCACTAATAAGGAGGGGGGTGACAGTCGTGACCTCCCCCAATGTCAGGCGACGTGGGTGAGGGCTGGTGGCGGGTTGGTGGGGGATGGGGGTCAGATTTCTCCCTGGGCCCACTGGTTAGTGTTGAGGTAGCCGGTTAGCTACCCAGTCACTTTTGCCCCCCTGCCGAGCGGTCTCTGTGCGTGTCACACCCTGCACGGGGCATTTAGGGGAAACACAGAAAATGACAATGGGGCCTCTGGGACTCACCACGCCCAAGCAAAGAGCAGTCAGAGGGCTTCAGCGCTGGTCACAGGCCGCAATGTGGCTTTCCTTCCTGCAGGGCGAACAGAGGCTGAAGCCCTAGGCACTCTGCACAGAGTAGGCAACCAAGGAGGACAAGGGCAGTGCACAGCTTTTGGGTGTGCTAAGCACTTTCTGTGCTAGGTCGTTTCTTCTCTTGGACCTTTGACATTTAAGCTGCACAACGGCTGCCTGGTGAAGTAGGTTCTCATGAACCCCATTTCGCAGATGGAGAAACGAGGACTCACTTGTTGAATAACTTCATTGGGGTCACCCAGTTTGTAGGTGGTGGAACCTGGCCCCAAACCGAGACCTGCCTCACACCAGTGTCGGAGGCAAAGCCTTTGCCCCTCTATACTTGCTGCTGGGTACGGGGAGGGAAGCCAGGGAATCCTGCTCCTTGATTTTTCTTGCTTTTTCATCCTCTGCTCCTTACCCCCATCTAAATGGGGCTCTGGCATCTAGAACTGGTAAAGAGACAGGGACGGCTAGTTTGGGTTCTTAGGTGAAGGAATGGGTAGGAGGCGGGACCCCCATAGGAGGTAAAGCAATCTCCGGCTCCTGGGAATTCAGCCGTGGCACTTCCTCTTCCATTGTACCCTCTCCCCCAGCTGGAGAAGAGCAGGGGGCAGCTCAGCTGAAGGCTGGTGGGCACAGGTACCCTCTGCCTGGAGGTGGGTGTGTGGGGAAGAGGACACAAAGGGGCTGCAGGGACATCTCCCCCCCCCGCCCCCACCCAGTAACCCTCTGAACCCTGGAAAGGATCAGAGCTAGCAGTTCTGGTGCCAGCCCTATCAGTCCACAGTTCCTCAAATTAATGGCACAATCCAATTTAATTTCCTTTTAGGAAATTGCATATTTTTAAAAAATACATGAAGAGTCAGAAAGGAGCCATGGCAACGAGGAGGCTGAGCATCAGGGCTGAAGCCGAGCCTTTTCTCTCTCAGCTGGGGCCTGCCTGGACTTCTGGGTCAGAGCCTCCTGACCCCCTCTTCACATCGCAGCACAGGTGGGAACCAGGCGTATGTGCCCAGGACACCAGGCCCAACAGAGGGGGCCATTAGAGCCAGAGGCGAGCAGAGCAGGCTCTGCTCCAGGTGTTTGCCCAGCCGCGGGGGTCCAGGCCCCACACACCTGTACCAGGTGAGCCGGCTCTGCTCCAGGTGTCTTCCTGGGTGCTGACCTTCTAGCAGGACCAAAGGGTACTTGGAGATTTCGGTCGGCATTGGCTGCAACCGGACTCAGGCAGGCTCCACTCACGGCCATCCTTAACTCCCATCGCAACCGTGCAGCTGGGATACCACTGTCATTATTTTTTTTGGTATGCTGTATGGCAGGGGTCACCTTTCATTCTTTTTCCCTCTGACTACCCTACCATTTGTTGGATTTGGCAGGGGGACGTGCATGGGTCGGGAATCGAACCTGGGAATCGAACCCGGGTCTCCTGCACGGCGGGTGAGAACTCTACCGCTGCGGCCCACCGCAACCCGCCCCCTCCACTACCATTTTATAGGAGAGGAGGCTCAGGCCCAGAGGAGGTTAGCGTCTTGCTCAAGGTAACAAAAGCAACATTCAGCGAGTGCTTATGCTTTGTCAGATGCCGCGCCAGATGCTTTATATATTTATCTCCCGCTGCTGAGGGACCCTTCCCCACCCCAGTGATCTCTTTGTGCTTTTATAGAATTTACTGTATGCACCAGTCATGCAGCCAAGGAAGCCCACTTACGATGTGCTGGGTCCTAGGTAGGTCCCCAGGTACAATGATAAATAAAGGAAATGGTTCTAGTTTCGGGCAGCCGACAATCTGAGACAGGTATGTAACTGTCTGACATCAATAGATATTTGTTCACATATGCTACGTGCCGGGATGGTGCTAGACACTGGGTATAGAAGGGTGGAACAGAGGATGCGGCATTGGTCCTTGGAATGTGCAGACAAGTGGAGGAAACCAACACTATAAACTGATTTATCACAGCACACAGTAAGGTCCATAATAGAGGCGGGAACAAACTGCAGTGGGGCCAAGAGAAGGAGCCCTCAACTTTGGGGATGCCTGGACAGCACTGCAGATCCCATGCTGGGATAAGAGAAACTAGTATTTACTGAGCATCCACAAAGAACATTCGAGGGGGTCCTGAAGACAGGGAATGCATCTGTAATTATCTAGTGTGAGCCCTGCATACAGTAGGTGCTCATCAGATACAGACATGCCTGAGGGATTAGCTGAGTGATGAGTAATTGAATTGCCTCTGTCGTCTACATATTTTCTTATTGCTCAAATTCACCCGGCTTTAACAAATGCTAAAAGCTCATTGCTAGAGCGATTCCAATCTTGGATGAAAATCAGTCAGCAGCTGGAATATAACTGCTAACATAAAGCCCCAGTTTCTTCGGACATCCTGCTGGTGTAGGGGACACAGGCCCAATTGCCAAATGGGGATCCGCTTTGCCCCAGTGGTTACCTATCCCCAAAGCTCACAGCCTTGCTGTCGAAGCCACAGGCTAATTTATCTTCTCCATTTGGGAGAAGGTCCTGGAATGTGTCTGCTTGTCTCTATTAGGAAGCCCCATTGCCCTAATATTTTTACCCAACAGTGAGACACCTGGCTATATTTGTACCTCGACTCATGTGGTTCCTTTGTTCCAAAGAGCACAAAGCAAAAGGCAGACTTGGGGTCCGTTTAGCCTCCTCCTGCCTCAGGAGGGACCAATTCTCTGTCTTTGGCAGCAGGAGGAGCTGAAGCCTGGGGAGGTGAGGGGGCTTGTCTGCATGTCCCTTTGTCCCTTGGCAAATATCACTTCAGATAGCACAAGGATGTTCCTTTCCTTCTCTCCCCACCCCTTGCCCTCCCTTCCTCTCCTTCCTTTGGATCAGTCATCATTTCGTTTCATACTACCTGCAGTCCATATGCACTGCTCCCCACAGAGGCCAAGGCAGAAAGTGGGGGATAGTTCTGGGCTCCCCTGGCTGTCCCACACCGAAGAAGTTTCCTTCCTGGGCTGCACCCCAGCTCCCACCTCCACCACCAGAGCCTCTCCCAAGTCCCTGGGGCAAAGTGAGGGAGGGTGGGGTTACAGCTAACCTTCCTGAACAGTAACGCTGAGCCAGGCTGTCTTAACTTTTTTTTTTTTTTTGCACAGGTACTGTTTTAAGAGCTTTTCATGAAATTATCTCCTTTATCCCTCAAGGCAACAATCGATGAGGTAGGTGCTATCAATACTCCCTTCTTATAGATGAGGGAGCTGAGGCAGAGAGAATTTAAATGACTAGCCCAGGAAGGGCGGGGCCTGGCTTCAGAGCCTGCCCTCGACACCTGCTGCCTCTCCCTGGAAAGGGTGTGGAGTCCCAGCGCTCCAGCCTCTTGCTCCTTGAAGGAGTTTGGACAGCAGCTTTCCTGGTGGCCTCATGCCCGTGCCCCGCCTCTCCCACAAAAGAAGCTGGAGATATTAGATTATAAAGGGTCACCTCCAGGCCTGGAATGCATTCAAGTCCCTGGTGGAGATGAGGGTGATTGGAATAGAATTAATTCACTCTTGCTCTTATTTCCTCCGGTAAAGCCTGCCACTCGTTGCTGCAGAGGTTCATTCATTCATTCCACACCCGCTGGCAGAACCGGGCTCTTTTAGAGTGACTGGAGGAGCAGGCGCTGCTCCCAGGAGGCCACCCTGGGTGCACCCCCACCAAACGCTGCCACTGCACCTTCCACGGCCCCCCACCGGGGACCAGCTAGGGTGACCCCCATCGGGGGTTTCTATTGTGTCTTCATCAGTTCATGTGAAATTCTCCTCAATCCTATGTCAGAGGTATTCTTATCCCCACTGACAGATGATTAAAGACTTCAGGGGAGAGGCGAGTGACTTGCCCAAACTCCTATTACTAGTAAGTGCTAAAATGGAACCTGAGTCTGAATGACTCCAAAGTGTACATTCTTTCCCGTCATCTGTTCTCCCACAGAAAAGTAAAAATAGCCCCACGTCACCACTACACATACGCACACCTGCAAACGTACAAGGGGGAGCATCTGTCTCTACCACGGGCACACAGCCTGCCACGGAGGGAAAAAATGTGAATTAAGGCAGCGCACATGAGAAAATAGTGCCGGTGAGGGTGCACTGAAATGGGCACGCTCAGGTATTGGCGACCGACACGACACTTTCGGAAAACAACTTGTCAATATTCATCAAAATGTTTAAAAGTGACCACAGCCTGGGCTGGATAACCCATTGCCAAGTAAATGCATAAAGATGTCCAACCTAGCACTGGGCATGACAGTCCAATCTTGTCACTGACCTAAATGTCTCCCGTTGGGGGTTAGTCCATTAAAATGAGGCGAAGGGAAGAGACTGAAGGCAAACACAAGAACTCAAAACTGTCCATCGCTGTGGGGTTTGGGTGATCAGACAATGGCTAATGTCCTGACCCCCTCCTACCCACCCATTTTCTTCCTTCTGATTTTCTGTATTTTTTCAATGAAAAAGAGAGCATGTCTCCCATTTGTAATAAAAATAAGCATTGATGACAAAAGCTGGGAGTAGATCACAACTCTCCATGGGGATAGAAAACAGAGTATATGGGCACAGAATTTAGGTCGTCATCAAATGAAATCGACCACAGAAATAGCCTGTCACTCCAGGAAGGCTCCAAACAGCCCCGTGCATATGTGACTGGACATAAATAGTGAAAACAGGTAATAAAGGGCTGCAGTTAGTTTGACTTTTGACTAAGAAAATCAGGTTTTGGTTTTTCTCTTTGTTGTTAGTTCTTCAGCATCTGTTAATGGCATCGGGGCTGACAGTTTAGCTTAGTACCAGTGATGAGCTATTCCTCCAGACAGACGGACACCCGTTATTATGAGGCGACTGTCTTTCCAGCCAGGGTCCAGGAATGAAGCTTCCTCAACCTCCTTCCTGGGCTGGCGAGTTCCAGCTGGAGTTGCAGCTCTCAGGATGCGGACAGCCTGGGGAGAAGGTTTGGGGAGAGGAGAGGGTGGGCAAAGAGGGGCTGGGGTCCTAGATCCCCCTCCCCAGCAGAAGTCCTTAAGAACAAATTCCCACTGGGCTTTGGCCAGATTTACACCGAAGTGCAATGTGCCTAAGGTCAGATCCGGGTTTACGGTATAGGAGAGTCAGGCAGAGAGTGTGGGAGGGTCCCCAGGGACTGAAAGACTGAGGGGCAGCTGGGGAAAAGCAACCTCAGATTTTACCAGGGAAGGTTTTTCACCTCTCTCTAATCCTCCTCTGCCTTTTCTCTTATTGATTTACCAATTATGCAATTGCCAGGTTTTTTCCACAGACCCTCGGGAGACTGAGCAACAGATCCGAGGGGAACAGATGAGAGGGAGGGAACTGTGCCTGTCCTCCAAACTTCCCAAATCGAGTTGAGAATGTATATAGACCCCCTAGGTCTGCTCAAGGGCCTGGCCGGCAGAGGGTGGGATGCTGGGGTGGGGGGCAGCCGTGCCAGGCAGCCTCTGTGCTTTCTCGTCCGGATCAGGACGACAGGTCCAGGCTGGGCCCCACTCGAAGCCAGGCCTCCCCCAGGCTCACACAGGCAGGGGCAGACGCCTCAGGCCCTGCCCCATTCTGGGAAGATCCTGGCCCCCGAGAATGCCCCACTCCACATCACAGCTCTTGCAAAGAAGAGAGCCAAGAAAGGAAAGAGGCCCTTTCCTGATCTTTTCTCTCATCTCTGAGGGTCTAACTCAAGACCAGAAGTAGTTTCCAGTTGGCATTTGGACCCAGCCAGGCCTTCTCTGGCCTCAGGAGAGCTCACACTTCACCACACATGGCCACACAGGACACCAAGTGTCTCACTATATGCAC
This sequence comes from Myrmecophaga tridactyla, assembly GCA_004026745.1. Taxonomy (NCBI): domain Eukaryota; kingdom Metazoa; phylum Chordata; class Mammalia; order Pilosa; family Myrmecophagidae; genus Myrmecophaga; species Myrmecophaga tridactyla. The sequence continues at coordinate 13,346 of PVIY010035351.1, forward strand.
TCGCACGCGTGCAGACACACACACACGCCCCGCTTCTCACTACATGCACTTGCACGCGTGCACACATGCACACACGCCCCGCTTCTCACTACATGCACTCGCACGCGTGCACACATGCACACATGCCCTGCTTCTCTCACTACATGCACTCGCACGCGTGCACACACACACACACGCCCCCCTTCACGCAGCGGGGGAAGGTTTCCTTTCCCAAGTCTGAAAGGGTGCTGCTGCTTCAGCTTTCACATGCGTGTGCTCAGTACCACCTGATTGCAGCCATGGAAAGTTACAGCGGGTCTTCTCACCTCTGAGAAGCCAAGAGGAGAAAAGGTACGGCATCGCTGGGATTCAGATTAGAGATGTGAAACCAAAAAAATCCCCAAACCCAGCCGGGAGAGAAAGCTCATTAGTATCTCTGTTCCCCTCCTCATTAAGCAAGAGCTCACTCATAAATATTCACAGAATTCTGAAGATCGAGGTGAAAGTTAAGTTAATAAGGAACAATTAAGACAGCTCACAGCTGTCCAGCAGCTTGACCGGCTCTTGCTTTCCTAGAGCTTCTCAAAGTCTTCGGTGCAGGGAGCTGGGATCCTCCTAGGTCTCTGAGGGGTAGCAGTTTGAGTAGAAGATTCCTCACCTGGAGAAGCCCTGGGGTAGGCAGCTAAGAGGCTCCACTGATGTCTTTGGAGGCTGAGAAGTATTAGCTGTGGGATGCTTTTGATCTCCCAGCCCCCATCCTCAGCCCACCCCATTTTATGGTGAGATACCTGTGACTTGATAAGGGACTTGTCCAAGGTGATCAAGCCAAGCCACAGCTGAGTCCCAGACACCCGTCTTGCTCACCTCCCACTGGGGTCTGCCTCCAGATTCAGGCCCTGAGAGCAACCTGCTCCGGAGGCTGCAGAGCTCTCGGATCCCACACCCTGCAGCCAGATTAATTTTCTTAAATGCAGGTTTAATTGCACTGCTCCTTCCAAAAAACATTCATCGGCTCCCCACTGCCTGTGAATTAAGCGCACACTCCTTATGTTGTGTGGTCCAAATGCTTCTTTATAACCTTAATTACCATTATTCTTTATTCATTCCCCAATGTTCCAGCCAAATGGAACTAGGAACTCTTCTCCTAACATGTTCCATACTTTCCTGCTTTCGAGGCATTGTTTCTTTAGTTCCCATCTCTTAGAATCCCCTCCCCTGCCAGTTCTACCTGCCAAAATCCTCTCTATCTTTCAAGGCCCTTTTCAAATATCATCTCTTCCATTAAACTAATCCTGTTTCCCCCAATCTGATGTAATCTCACGCCAGCGTATCTTGATTGAATCTCTCCTATGCTACCGCATCTTATTCTGCCTTACAATTCAGCTAATAATTAATAATAATAATAATGACAACCATATTAACTACTATTTATTGAGTGCCTACTACATGCCAGTTGCCTTGCATAAATTATATTCTGCAAGGTCGATATTGCTATCCCACTTTGCAGGTGTGTACACTGAGGTTCTGGGAGGTTAAAAGGCTCAAAGCAATTTGGCTCCAAAGTGTTTGTTTGCTCTTTCTCTTTTCCTATGCTGATTTCATTTTAACTTTTGGAAGCTCTCCAAAGGTAGGATCTGTTTTTAACCTCCTTATTGGCCTTTTCAGAAAACAGCAAACTGTCTTCCCACGGTAGGCACTCAGTAAATACCAGTGGAGTGGAATGGAGGTCCTCATTCTCTGCCTGCAGCAGTCCCAGGGACAGGGAACAGATTTTCCATTTTACTGATGAGCGTTCAAGGCCCAGAAAGGTTAGTTCCCTTACAGCTGGTTGGCAGCGGGGCTGGTCCTGGGACAGGAGTGCCGGGTCTCAGCAGCTAGGCAGCGTGGCTCCTGGAGAAAACGGGTGGTGTAGGATGTCTCCAGATGCGAGGTTAGCACAGCCCTGGGGCCCTGAAATGGCACATGGGACTCTCTGGCCCAGTTCCTTGGTGGTGCTGGAGAGAGGACTCAGGAATGGGCTGGTTACCTGCCTGCTCAAGAAGCCCTGCGTGGCCAGCTCTACACCCGGCCACAGAGTGGCTCTGGGATTTGGAAGCAGCTTGAAGGCATTGGATTTGGAGGGGTGAGGGGAGGCGGGCAGGTGGATGACCCCCTCCCTCTTCCTGACTGGAAGCTCAGCAGCACTGTTCCTCCTGCGACTCTGGTAGCCAGGGAGAGTCAGAGATTGCCCTAAGCTTCGGCTGCTCCGAGAGAGGGGCCAGGAACACCTGATTCTCAGTAGTCCCTGGGCATGGGGCATCCTGCAGCGTCACTGCTGCTTGGAAGGGGAGGGCAATGATGGCTGGCTCTGTGTGTGTGTGTGTGTGTGTGTGTGTGTGTGTGTACATGAGTGCTGATGTTACAAAAAACCAAGGAAGTGGTGGTCTATCTCCTATACTGTGGGACACCCCTCTGCCCCCCAGACACACTGAGAAATGAGAGTGGTGAGAGTTCTTTTCAGGCAATTATAAGCAACGCTCTGTCTGAGATTCCCCCTATGACCTGGTCTCTCCATGCCCTTGATAATACACTGTGGATTATATATTTACTCCCTTCTTTTTGTGGGGGCTCAGGCTGTCCTCTTTTTGTAATGAGAAATAATGATCTGAGAAGCAGAGAAGGGAAAAGAACTGACATCTTCTGAGCACCTACTTTGTGTCAATTATTTTACGTCATCTAATTTAAACTTTGGAGGCTTGTGCCTATGAGCAAGATATCCTTTCCATTTTTGTTTTTTTTTTTTTCTTTTTTTGCATGGGCAGGCAGCGGGAATCGAACCCGGGTCACTGGTATGGGAGGCGAGAACTCTGCCTGCTGAGCCACTGTGGCCCCGCCCATCCTTTCCATTTTATAGAGGAGAAAACCAAGACACAGCTCCTTGCCCAAGGTCATGCCTTCTGTAAGTGTGCAGTCACAATCTGCACCCAGATGGATTGTGACAGGCCTGGTTAGGTGGAAGAGCTGCAGATGAAACTGCCCAAGTGGGGTCTTACAGCTTCATGGTCTTCCACTTCCTCTCCACCACCCCTGAGGGGGTTGCTGGGGAGATGGTGAACTTGACTCAAAGACCCTGAGGTGTCTTCCTGGAGGTTTGGGCAGGGTGGGCAGAAATATTCCACAATTGGTGAGGTTCTTGAAGGAGCCCCCAGTCCAGGCAGGCAGTGGGTGTGTGCACCAGCCTTTGTGTCTTCTCTTTTTTTTTTTTGCATGGGCAGGCACCGGGAATTGAACTCGGGTCACCGGCATGGGAGGCGAGAACTCTGCCTGCTGAGCCACCATGGCCCGCCCGTCTTCTCTTATCTAAAACTCCCAGTTTCTTCCAATGGTTTCTCATAGGTGATATTGGCCAAAACTCCTGCTGTCCCTCCCACTCTCTCTCCACTGAACCTTTACAGTCCGCAACACAACTTCATCTGAGGTATCCCATCACGGAGCTGCAGCTCACGCCTGATGGTTCTAAGGCACCGAGGGATTGAGCTCATTGAAAGAGAGAACTACACTCTGTCTTTGCTCCTATTTTGAGCTCTAGTTCTCTTTTTCAATAATGCTGGTTTTACTGTTTCCAATCTGAAGAGCATTTTCCTTGAGGGGAAAACCAAGAGGAAAACAGGAGCTGAATAACACATTTCATTGTGGGGCGCAACCATACTCTGAAAAGCACTTTGGTGACCACTAGCTCATTTGGTCCTCGTGGCAACCCTGGGCGCTAAGGAGGGCAGTTATTGTCCATTCCGGGAGGCTGAATGCCTTGCACAAGGTCCCTCGGCTAGTTAGCAGCACAGGCAAGACTTGAGGGATGAACCCACAGCCAGACTCTGACGGGGAGATTCTGACTACACAAGCACAAATAATCCCAATCAGGAGGCATCTAAAGACACTAATGTGGCCACACCAGGGACCCCCTGACAAGTCTGCACTTGAAAAAACAAAAACAGAAAGGCTACTTCAGTCGTAAATAGACAGGGCAAAGCACAATACGGGAGAGCAGAGGGGCCTCCAGAGCAGGTTGCAGGAAGATGCTGGCTTTTTAGGAAAAGCTAGGGTTTGGGAAAAGGGCAGAGGCTGATTATGCTGATAACATGATCCCATGCCCTTCCCACCTCCAGAAAAAAAAAAAAGCCTAGACAAATCCACACAGGACATAACAATGACAGCAAAGCCCAAGACAGGATAAGACTGCTGCTTGGGGGAAGGTGGAACAAGAGCTTCGTCCAGGCAGGGCCTGCTGCTGGCCAGTTGGGTGACTTAGAGCAAGCCGCCCCACCTCCCTGGCCAGTTACTCTCCAGATGTCCAAGGCTGTGTACAAGCTCGATGTTTACTAAAACTGAGTTGTGCTCTTGCCCTGACGGTTTCCCCGATTTGCACACCACCTGCATTATGAAATTCTAGGCAGATGCTAATGCCTGCTTAAATCACTCAGCCTGGAGCCTCTTCATGCTTTGTTAGGAAGGGAGCTTAGCAAAGGTTAGAAAGGACTTAAAGACAGTCTAGTATCAAACTAAGGCATCCTCGTTGGTATAGCTGGAAAGACCAAAAGGAAATTGAAAAAGAAATAACTTAAAAAAAATCCCATGTTCATGCACCACATAAACTGCCTCAAGAAGCATCTAGAGTCATTTTGAGGACCACTGGGGGTCCGTGGTCCACACTTCGGTACACAGTGGCCTACAATCAGGTGTAGACCTGATTACTAAGGTCTAAGATTTTGACCTATAGGTCTGTACAGTCCAGGCTTCATCACGCCCAGTGTGCTGGTTTGAAAGGATGCATGTCCCCTGGAAAAGCCATGTTTTAATCAAAATCCCATTTCATAAAGGTAGAATAATCCCTATTCAATACTGTATGTTTGAAACTGTAATCAGATCATCTCCCTGGAGATGTGATTTAATCAAGAGTGGTTGTTAAACTGGATTAGGTGATGACATGTCTCCACCCATTTGGATGGGTCTTGATAAATTTCTGGAGTCCTATAAAAGAGGGAACATCTGGAGAAAGATTCAGAGAGAGCAGAGAATGCTGCAGCACCACGAAGCAGAGAGTCCACGAGCCAGCAGCCTTTGGAGATGAAGAAGGAAAATGCCTCCCGGGGAGCATCGTGAAACAGGAAGGCAGGAGAGAAAGCTAGCAGATGATGCCATGTTCACCATGTGCCCTTCCAGCTGAGAGAGAAGTCCTGACTGTGTTCACCATGTGCCTTCTTACTTGAGAGAGGAACCCTGAACTTCATTGGCCTTCTTGAACCAAGGTATCTTTCCCTGGATGCCTTAGATTGGACATTTCTATAGACTTGTTTTAACTGCAACATTTTCTTGGCCTTAGAACTGTAAACTAGCAACTTATTAAATTCCCCTTTTAAAAAGCCATTCCGTTTCTGGTATATTGCATTCTGGCAGCTAGCAAACTACAACACTCAGGTTTTCCAGTAAACTTTGCACATGCACCCATCCCTGCTAAGTTCATGTTCTTGGGGAGAACACAGTGGAAGTTCCTTGTGTTGACCATAAATATTTCCCACAGGCTAGACCTACTTGAAGCTTCAAGGTTCCCTGACGTCACACTTGTCTGTTGGATTTGTCCTCGATTACGTGAGCCCTCCTCCTATTCTTTTCATGTATCTAGTACTTAAAGTACTTTATTTAAAAATAAAAGTTGATTTTCCCATAATGAAGGAATGCATGTTTATCACAGAGAATTAGATCACCATCAGAAACATGGAAAGAACTAAACACATCGTCCATTGTTCCATCACCCAAAGATACGACTGTTAGTATCTTGTTTCTTTCTAGCCTTAATTTTTACACTATAGTTGTGAACATATTATTTGCATAATTTTGTCTCCTGCTTTTTCCCATACCATCATGAACTTGTCATAAATATCATTCTACGTTTGCATTCTGTATGTTTCTAATTTTTGTGTCCTACAAATAATTATTATGAATTGTTACATTATTAATTGCTATTAATAATGATCATTAACAAAAGTATTTCTAAATGAGTACTATTTCCTTAGAATAATTCCAAGAAGCAGCACTGCTGAGTGCCATGGTGAGTTTTGAAAGAGTCCTATCAACCCATATCCTGTCTGCAATGTTGAATGGAACTATTTTCTGCACCCTTACCAGTACAGGCTACACAGTGAAATTAACAGAAAAATCTTTGCTAATTTACAAGGTAAAAATGAGTACCAAGTTTCTGAATTTTCATGTCGATTACTAGTAAGATTGAAGATTCCCCACCTGTCAGAAAGCTGATTTTATTTCTTCTTTAGTGAACTGTCCACCACAACCTTGGCTCTCTTTCCTATTGTGCCTTGAGGGTTTTATTTATGAGCTTCATATATTAAAGATTGTATTAGTTTCCTAGCTGCCAAAACAAATACCAACAATTGGTTGGCTTAACAACAGGAATTTATTGGCTCATGGTTTCAGAGGCTAGAGGGCTTGTTTCCCCAGGATTGGTATCTTCTGGCTGGCTGGCAATCTTCAGGGCAGCTTGGCTTTTCCATCACATGGTGATGCGTATGGTGGTGTCTTTATTTTTCTCTTCTGGGTTCGGTTGGTTTCCAGCTTCTCGCTGCTTCCCACAGCTCTTTCCTTGTGGCCTTTTCTATAAGCCTTCCAGTCATAGGATTAAGACCCATCCTGAATCCAGTTCGGCCACACCTTAACTGAAATAACCCTTTCAAGAGGTCCTATTTACAATGACTTCTCACCCACAGGAATGGCTTCAGAATGTTTTTATGGGATACGTAAGTCCAAGTCACCACAGAGATATTAACCACTTATCCTATATTTGCTGCAAATATATTTTTCCCAGTTTGACTTTTCAAATTCAATTTCTTTAGAGGTTTCCCATGTAGCCGCATCGATTTCTTCCTTGTTGGATTATATGTGATTTCTGTTGTTATGCTTTCCTTTTTAGAGCCTCCATTCTGCATGAGCTTGGCTTTCTTTTAGAGTGTGTAGCCATGGGGCCATGATAACTTTACCTTCAACTTCAAAGCCGACGATGCACGCCTGCTATTGTCCATGCACTTCCTTTGCACGTCACGCTCACACCCACGCATGCACGCACACCACCTGCCGTGGAAACACAGAGATATCCAGGCCTCAGGCTCTCAGGCTTGGTGCCGGGTTTTTCCTCTTCCTATTTTTAATATTGTATTTGAGTCAGAAGGTCTGTCACAGGTGGTATATGATGACAATGAATTCATAGCTTCTGAAGGGTTCCAAGCCTGAAGCATTCACTCAGGGTTTTCACAGGGCTGTGGCACCTCAGAGCAAAAGTCCTACCCACGGGACACGGACATTCTCGAATAACAATATTGGCAATCATGATAATGGCTAACATTTAATCATCCCTTAAAATATGCCCATCATTAAAAAAATAAAATAAAAATTGCCTGGTTGTGCAACAACCCTATGAGGCTGGTACTATTATCATACGCCCCCCTCTTCTTTCTTTTTAAATATAGCTTTTTATTTTTCATTAAAACATATAGCTTTATGTAAAAGATATTTGGATTTATAATTTTTAAAGTTAATTAACCAATATATATTTTAAGTTCTGTTTTTAATTTACAGTATGGTTAACTATTGATAGATATAACTCATATAAACATAAGCTCCATAAATATCCTGAGACTCATGAAATTCCTGTGCTCTCGTCACATTCTTTTTTTTAATAACTTTTTTATTGTATAATATATCGTATATACAAAGCAAAGAAAGAAAAAAGCAATAGTTCCCAAAGGACCCCTCAACAGTAGTTACAGGACAGATCCCAGAGTTTGTCATGGGCTACCATATGATCGTCTCAGATTTTTCCTTCTAGCTGCTCCAGAATATAGGAAGCTAGAAGGTATTAATATTGTTTTATCATCCCAATCAATTTTTTTTTCTTTTTTGTGGGAAACAACATATATACAAAAAAGCAATAAATTTCAAAGCATAGCACCACAATTAGTTGTAGAACCTATTTCAGAGTTTGACATGGGTTACACTTCCACAATTTTAGGTTTTACGTCGAGCTGTTCTAAGATACTGGAGACCCCTCCTTCTTTTTTATTTTTGTCTTTTTTTTTTTTTTTTACCATGAGCAGGCATCAGAAATCGAACCTGGGTCTCTGGCATGGCAGGTGAGAACTCTGCCTGTTGAGCCACTGTGGCCTGCCCCCTCTCTCCTTTTTTTTTTTAATAAATATTTTTATTGACAAATCTTTACACACATACTTTCCATATATGGTATACAATCAGTGGCTTACAATATCATCACATAGTTGTATTTTCATCACCATGATTATTTTTTAGAACATTTGCATCACTCCAGAAAAAGAAATAAAAAGAAAAAAGAAAAAACTAATACATTCCCTATCCCTACCCCCCTCTCACTGATGACTAATATTTTCATCTATACAATTTATTTATTTTACCCCTTATCCTCTCTTTTATTTATTTTATTTTATTTTATTTTATTTTTTTACGTAGGCATGCTCCAGGAATTGAAGCCGGGTCTCTGGTATGGCAGGCGAGAATTCTGCCACTGAGCCACCATTGCACCACCTTATTTATTTATTTTTTATCCATTATTTTTTTTACTCACCTGTCCATACTCTGGATAAAAGGAGCATCGACAGGAGGTTTTCACAATCACACAGTCACACTGCGAAAGTTTTATCTTTATACAGTCATCTTCAAGAATCAAGGCTACTGGAGCACAGTTCAACAGTTTCAGGTACTTCCCTCCAGGCACTTCTAAGCACCATAAACTACCAAGGGATATCTATATAATACATAAGGATAACCTCCAGGATAACTTCTCAACTCTGTTTGAAATCTCTCAGCCGTTGAGACTTTATTTTGTCTCATTTCTCTCTTCCCTCTTTTGGTCAAGAATGCTTTCTCAATCCTTTGATGGCAGGTCCTGGCTCATCCTGGGATTTCTGTCCCATGTTGCCAGGGAAATTTACACCCCTGGAGTCATGTCCCACATAGGTGGGAGGGCAGCGGGTTCACCTGCCGAGTGGGCTTAGAGAGAGAGGTCACATCTGAGCAACAAAAGAGGTTCTCTGGCGGTGACTCTTAGTCCTGATTTTAAATAGGCTTAGCCTATCCTTTGCAAGAGTAAGTCTCATGGGGGCAAACCCTAAGATCAAGGACTCAGCCTATTGATTGTTTATCCCCTATTTTTAGATGAGAAAACTGAAGCACAGAGTCGTAAGTAACTTGTTCAAGTGGGAAGCAGAGCTCAGAGACATGTCCATGGAGTGTGTGTCTTACTTAGCAAACAGATGTGCATGCAGACAGCTGGGATTTCTGTAGCGTGTGAGAACTGAGGAAGTGTGAGAAAAGAGGGAAAACAGCGGTACCAGCCTGGAGGCTGGGCCCCATGGGCACCCTCTGTGTCCTGTGACCCAGTGCTTGGTTCTTTGACTCTCAGTGGGTCCATACTGCAGGAACCCACCTTGCACAGTAGAGACCAGAGCTCTTGCCAGGGACCTCAGGCCACTTAACAGAAAGAGCTTTGGCACCTGCCACACTGCAAGTTAAGTACTGGGATTCCTGTGTCCAAATGAGGACAAGGGACAGACAATCACAGTGGCAACAGCTAGCTTGTACTTAGCACATAGTACATGCGTCCCACTGAGCTAAGAACTTTACATGCCTTATCTTATACTTTAACAATCCTATGAGGCCAGTACTATTATTCTACCTATTTTTTCAATTTTTTTGAACATTTTCATTACTCCAAAAATAAATAAAAAAGAATATCCAAAACATCCCAAACTCCTTATACTCCCCTCCCCATTATTTATTTACTTTTGTCTTTATTTTCTTACTCATCTGCCCATACACTGGATAAAGGGAGTATCAATCACAAAGTTTTCACAACCACATGCTAACACCATAAAAGCCATATGGTTATACACGCATCATCAAGAATCAAAGCTACTGGATTGCAGCTCAACGGCTTCAGGTATTTCCTTCTAGCTATTTTAATACACTAGAAACAAAAAAGGAGTATCTATATAATGCAGAAGAATAACCTCCAGAATGACCTATTGACTCCATTTGAAATCTCTTAGCTACTGCAACTTAATTATGTTTCATTTCTTTTCCCCCTTTCGGTTAAGAAGGCTTTCTCACTCCCACAATGGCAGGGCCAGGTTCATCCCTGGGAGTCATGTCCCAAATAGTGGAAGGCATTGAGTTTATCTGAAGAGTTGGCTTGGAGAGAAAGGCCACCTCTGAGCAACAAAAGAGGCTGTCTGAGATGACTAAGGCATAATTTTAAGTAGGCTTAGCGTTTCTTTGCAGGAATAAGTTTCATAAGGGCAAGCCCCAAGACTGAGGGCTTGGCTTATTAAATTAGTATTCCCTAATGCTTGTGAGAATATCAGGAATTTCACTGTTGGGGAAGTTTAATATTTCCATATTTCCCCCCAGTCCCTCAAGGGAACTTTGCAAATACTTCTTTATTTTCTGGCCAAATTACTCTGGGATATATTGGGGTATTACATTAACTTATACAAAATAACAAGATCTCATCCCCTATTCAAGGTTCTAAGTAATTATGTTGTTTGAATAAACTGACCACACATGTTAAATTAGCTAGTGTGCTACAGAAACTATGAATTTTGTACCAAATAAACATTTCTTCCTTTGGTCTCACACAGAAGTTGAAGTTTTAAAATATAGTCAATGCCATCATTGACCCTGTTTTCTGATTTACCTTAGCCCTAATCAGATCAGCTTCATTTATATCTCTAACTGAAGTCTGATCTCTTTTTCAGTTTCTTTAACAGTTGCTGTATGGGGTAAGCTGAGTTGCAGAACTCAAACTCCAAGTGTCAGTATTCGACCTATTTTATATATGAGGAAACGAGACTTAGAGAAGTTACACACATGTAACTGATAGAGCCTGTGTGACTCCAAAGCCTGCATACTGTCTCCACTTCCCTCTGCTGCCCACCACCCCAGGTGGGGGATGGAGGTATCAGGGTCCCTTTTCCCCTCACTCCAGAATACTCTATTGATCAGAGGGTGAGCAGAGGAGAAAGAAACGGGCCTCCAAGGGACCAGTCAGGGACCCTGCCATCCTCCCTCTGGAGCTCTGGGACAGAGAACAACTAAGAAAAAAATATCTGCAGTTTCGAGGCTGCTCTCCTCCATCTCCGTCCCATTAACGAGAATTGGTATCCGCGAAGGAGTTCTGAGATGGGGGCGGGGGCACCTCCTCTCGCCCATGGGCTCCTGGGGCAGCCTCTCCAAAAGAGCCTTGTGGAGCACAGGGCTTGCCCCTTCATCCCCAGTGGCCTTTCCTGACGGCATTTCCAAGGGTGGGAAGCAACTCCCCCCAGAGATCACAGATCCACCTGCATTTGCTGTGCTCAGGGCTGCACAGGATGCTGGCTGGAAGATCTAACAAAGAGTTTTCTCTTCCATCACAGAGCTTGGCATTCTCACAATTTCCTCATGGCTCTGTGAACAAAGACAGGACCCGGGTTTTACCTCTATCTGGGGCTGTCTCATAATAATTGTCTCATTTTATGGATTTCTGCCTTGACTTTTAGCTTGTTACTTCTCTTGTTTGAACAGACTATTCAACTCCATCTCCCATTAGTCACCAACATAAAGCTTCTGCCCTCACTGGACCAGCTCCTTTACCGTCTCCCCAAACAAACAACGAATGCCATCTGTGCAGCACAGGTGCAGTCAGCTGCTGCCCTGACAAGCCCTTCTGGTTGGAAGGCTCTGCGGTATTGCACTCGAGAAGCTCAGTGATCCTCACTTCCCAAGCCCATCCTGAGCAGGACTCATCTTCACTTACAGATCAGCTATGTGCCACAAGTCTGGTGTCCTGGGAGTAGGAGAAGAGCCCACCCATAAAGTCTGCTCAGCTCTCTGTTCTCTTGTCTGGACACAGTGCTTTGCTCTTTACTGTCATCACCCCTACTTGGCCACACCAGCCACTGCTGGGATCTTGCTTTGAACAAATGAGGCACCTGGAAGTAAGGCACTACCTCCTCTCTACCTTTGAACTTTGAGATACTTAGAGCTCTCTATGGCCTCAACCTGGATTCCCTTTGACCCTGATGCTGGGTAAGCTAAGCCACTGCCCCAGCCCTGGTCCTGGCTTACTTTCTTCCCCATAAAACCTATTAAGTTGAGGTCTTAGCATTCATTTGGGAACTGCTCTAGAAACTAGGGTTACAAAGACAAATCAACATATTTCCTGCTAACAGGTGATTTTCACTTTAGCGAGGAAGGAAGTCATGTGAACAAGTACTTGCCCTACAGTGTTACAAATGTGAGAATAGAGTCATGGTAAGGCAGATTTTGGAAACTAAAGAAGATGACCAGTTAGGCCTGATGGGTGTATTGGGTGGGGTTGGAATGGGGTGGGGTCAGAAGACTGTAAATAAAAGAGGATGCTTGAACAGAAGCATCATTGAAGAAGAATGTGTACAAATATACACATCACAATTTGTGATGTGGAGTTGTACAGGGGAAATGCATGTGAGCTGTCCAATCAGGAAAGTGCATGGAGAAGTAAGGCAGCAATTCAGGGGCTTTTTGGGAGGCATAGAGGACAAGGGAGGGAGAGATGGATGGGGTTCAGAAAATAAAGCCATTGTGCTAGAGGGTGAGCAAGAGGGGGCATCCAGGGTGAATTTTAGGTCTAGCTCTACCAGTGACATGCCTACTGGTATCATTAGCTAAGATGGCAAACGATCTTCAGGGGTGAAGAAGAGATAACAAATGTTATTTTAGACAAGTTGTAATTGAGGCAGGGTAGCAGGAATAGGTGGATAAATGTGAGGGTCCCTTGGCTTCCTTCTCTTCTCACTCTGTCCACCTTTCCTGGGTGACATTATCTGCTCACCACCTGAGAAAGGGATAACCCCCCCATCTCCATGTCCAGTCCTGTCCTCAACCCTGAAGGTCAGGCCCGCATAACCCCCAAATTTGCTGGACATCTCCACCTGAGTGACCCACTCTGCCAGGCATCTCAAACTCAACGTGCCATTAACTGGGCT
>PVIY010035352.1:0-26391 GCA_004026745.1 Myrmecophaga tridactyla
AAATTTTTGAAACTTGTTTCATTTTATAAAGAAAGTCCTACCAGATATAAAATTCTTGCTTGGCAATTGTTTTCTTTTATCATGTTAGATATTTCAACTTACTATCTCCATCCTCCATGGTTTCTAATGAGAAAATAGCACTTAATCTAATTGGGCCTCCCTTGTGCAAAACATGTTGTCTTTCCCTTGTAGCTTTCAGAACTCTCTCCTTGTCCTTTGTATTCAACAGTTGACCACCATGTATCTGGGTTTATTTGTCTTCATGTTTAACCTGTTTGATGTACTGGGCTTCCTGGGTGTATATATTCATGTTTTTTCCCAAGTTTGGAACTTTTCTTTCATTATTTCTTTGAACAGTCCTTCTGCTTCTTTCTTTCTTTCTTCTTCCTTTGCGAATTCCATAACATTCCATATTGGTACACTGGATGAGGTCCCACAGGTTTCAAAGGCTATTTTGGCTCTTACTGGTTCTTTTCTCTTTATCATTTTCAGCCTGATTCATTTCAATGACCTTGTTTTCAAGTTCACTGATACTTTCCTTCTGCCAGCTCCAATCTACTGTTGAAATAGCCCTCGGAATTGTTCATTTTTTTGTTGTGGTGGTCTTCATCTCCAGTAGTTCTGCTTGGTTCTGGTTTTTGTTTTTTTCATTTTAGAGAAGTTGTGCATGAAAAATACAGGATTGCCATATACCACACTATTATTAATACCTCGCATTGGTATGGAATGTTTGCTATTTTTATATTTGCACTATTAACTGTAGTCCATGGTTTAATTTAAGGTTCATTATTTATGCAGTTCCAGAGATTTAAAAATTTTTTATTCTGTTACCATTTATACAATCTAAAATTGTCCCTTTTAATCACATTTACTTATATATTTCAGAGCTGTTTTTTACATTCACAAGGTTTGGTTCTTTTTAAAATTTTCTGTCTCTGAGACTCTCATGTTGTTCATTCATTGTTTTCCTGATATCCTGTAGTTCTTTCTCTGTATTTTCCTTAATCTCCTTTCACATACTGAAGATCATGTTTTTAAAGTCATTCTGGCATATTCTCAGTCTGGTCTTCATTGTTGTTTGCAGTATTTTTACCGTCATCTTTTGGATGGGCCATCATTGCCTATTTCTTTGTCTTGGAATCTGTTGTACACTATACATTTTAATCCTTTAAAATGTTAACTCTGAGATTTAGTTGCTGAGCTGTTTCTTGAGTTTCTATCCAGCTAGTGATACAACACAGATTTTCTTGTGTGCCACGAGATAACAAAGCTCACCAAACCACTGCAAAAAATCACCTTTGACAGTCTTTGCAAATTGGCTTTGCACTGGCTTGCGCTCTCCTTCGGCTTTCAGCCCTCCTATCAAGGAAGTCAGCCCAAGGCAAATGCAGTCAGGATCCTCCCAGTGTTTTCTGTGCTGATGCCTAGTCCTTGGCCTGTGCTTGCTAGTGGCGGTAGTTTGAATATCCTTCTGTACTCCAGGGAACAGACTTTCTCCCTCTCCTCGTTGCTCTGCTGCAAGCCTTAAAGCAGGTAAGCCTTTGCCCCAGGCCCTGGACTGGATAGTTTTACACCACTTTCACATCTCAAGCTTCGTTTGCCTAGAGAACTAATTCTAGTAGAGGGACCAAACTGGAGAGGCGTTTCTCAGGTCAGTCTTTTGCAGATGGAACAAAGCCAGGGACACACAAAGTAAGTACAGGGTAGTGGCACACTGCCCTGAGGAGGGGCTGGGGAAGGGTCCCAGCAAGGGTGCCAAGAGCTTCTCCTTTGGCTCTTTGAAGCTATGTTTTCTTGATACAATACTTGCCCAGTAAATGCAACCTTTAACTGTTTTCTATATTTTTGAGGAAGCTTTAAGGCTTTTCTGCCACTTTTGCCTAAGATGGGTTCGAATAATAGCCAGCCTCAGAATTAGGCCCCAGGGATCTGAAATAGCTAATGGAAAACAATTATCAGCTATTGGACCACTCATCCCTAGATCTTGGGGGACTAGATTTTTATATCCCACCTGGCAGCAGCAAGTTGCACCAGACGCCAAGGATGAGTACCTCACTGCTGCTGCCACAAGTCTGGGGGAATGCGGGATGGTAGCCACTGTCCACAAAGCACGATTCACTGATATTTACCATGATTTGCTTGCCTCTTCCTCCTGCTCTTCCCTGAATGCTGCATAGTATTCTTCCAGGCTCCAGAGTTTCAAAACACTTGATTCAGACAGTTCCTACATGTTTAAGAGCTATTCTGGGGGAGGGTCTGATTCGTGGGATTTCTACTCTGCCATCTTCCCACAATCCTGTCCCTAACAGAATCTTTGTATTGCCAAACCAATCTCATATTTAACTTTATATAACATTTCATTGTAGTTATTATAAGATGAAAAATGGCTGTTTACCAGAAAGATTCTATGGGAAGCTCTGAATACTGAAGGAATAAAGGCAGCACATCTTGAATCGTCAAAAACAAACATATAGAGGGTGCACAGGTGGCTCAGTGGCAAAACGCTCACAGTTCATGTGGGAGATGAGGGTTAGATTCCCAGACCATGCACCCCCCCAAAAAATGCACACTTATTAGTAAATTAATTAAAAAGTTAAGCATCAGGTGTACATATTAAACATAAGAAAACTTTGTTCTTGAGTTGAGTGATACTTGAGAAAATGAAAGTTCAAAAGGGGCATAGTCTATCTTCTGTTTACAAAGAATAGACTTTTCAGCCTGCTTCTACCTGACCAACTTTTGATCATTAGTATTACCTATTAAAATTAGCAAAATTAAAAAAAGCAAAACAAATGAAATCACTTCCTGCTTGTGGGACAGCAGAAGTACTCTGATGTACTCAGAAGTTTAAAAAAAAGCTTCTTTGACATTTGTACCGAAACATCTTAGAATGCTTCTGCAAATTGATCAAATAAAAATCCCTACTACAAATTCTAATTAAATTGAAAGTAGCATTGTACTTTAGCATTCCCAAATCAGAAGTTATTTCTTCTAAAATAGTTTTGTTTTTTTAATACAAGATTTTATAAATAAGAATGGAAAATATACTAGCCCACATAAAATTGTTAACAGCTTCTCTTCCCTATGTAAGATTCTCAGTAATAAAATGAATGAAATACTCACACTTTACAACTCAGATGGTATCAACTGTTATGTGCCCTAAGCAAATAATTCTGCTGCCGTTATAGGTCAAATCCCAACAGGGGATGATTTTATTGTTCACTTCATCTTGGTAAGACAAGTAGGCAAAAGAGTGTCATTTTTTAATGCGATAGATGAAAAACTGGGACCAGAACATCCATTCGCTCAAGGTTACCCAGTGGTAGGATCAGAAATGAGCCAAGATAGTAAGAAATGTATTAGATGCAGAAGAAGAATTTCATTATAGTGAGATGACCAGGAATTTTAAAGCAGTTGTAATTGCAATCATTGCTGTTTGAACACACTTGTTTACAATAAAATGTCAAGATTGTTTTTCATTGATTTTACTTTGGTTATTTTCTATTTTTCCTTTTTGCAAGATGAAACTGATTTGATTACATGAAATAAGGGAGCTCTTCTTACCCAGCAGGCTCTATATAGTTACATTTACCATTTAACAGGAAAAGAAATACTTAAGAATCTTCTAGCTCAATGTTTTGCAAACTTTCCCACTGAAGTAAGCCTAATAAGTGGAGACAATAGAAGCACATCCTATAGAATCTGAGCTTTAGTCTGGCTCACCCACTGTATGCCTGCTATATCCTTGAAGCATAGCATGTTATATTAAAAATATGTTCACATTTAGCATTCAACTTCATAAAATATTAGTGTTGATGGTTTATATAAAATTAATATTCTAAATATTTATCATCAAGCTATGCCAGGCTTATTAAAATCCTGTGGCTAATGGTGGGTCAACAGGCAGGAATGCTTGCCTCTGATGCCAGAGGACCCGGGTTCGATTCCCGGTGCCTGCCCATGAAAAAAAAAATCCTGTGGCTACAAGTAACTATCCCAAATAAAATTACAAATCCCTAGTACAATGATGAATATGCCTGGGTGGGTGCTAGTGTCCTGGATTGGGAGACATGGCCCTGTAGCAAGGTAGTAGTGCCTTGGTACACATAGCTCTTACCACTAGATATATTCTAAATGCTACCTAACATGGCATTTCCACATGTGTTGGCAGGTCCCCAGTGCTTGTCTATTCCTGCCTTTGTGGCTACAAAATCTCTCTTGTGGAGACAAAAAATTTTACCTATTGCGTGACAGTGAGTAAACCATTTCTTCTCTCTGTACCTTTAATCTGAGATAGATTCAGGAAATTAGTAGATTATTAGACCCCACTCAGGAGCTTGAATGTGGACCCCAGCTTTATTGATTACTCATTACCAAAATTTTTAAATAGTTCTTTCAGATGAGATACCAAAATGGGTTATTATAAGTAAAATATTAATTTAAGGTGAGAAAAATAATATATTGACATTTCTTGCACAAGGCACAGTCTCAATGGAATCAAGTTAATGAATTTGAGGAGAATATCCATGGAGCACTTATTCAAAGCTAACTAAACTTGTTTATGCAAAATACAGGCCAAGACAAAAGTACTATAATATGCATGTCCAGGTACTTCCATAGTAATCCATTTTCAACCATTAGGGTTATTAATTATGACTTTAAATAAGAAAAATAAACAACTCCATACCCAAGTTAGCACAAATCCTTTCTGTATTTACATGCAAATAAAAAGCAACATTCTGACTTCACAGATAATAGTCAATGGTAGGAAAAAAAATGATGACTATGGCAGGGCAGCAAATTTAGGTTTAGAGAACTGAACCACCCAAAACAGAGTGCTGGCATTTGGAACTAAAATGCACAATCTGATTGGATAGGCTATCTATAGGTGTGGAAGTCAGAACAGGCTGTCCATGAGGGGTTCAGGTTTAAATAGAACAGAGTACTTAGATGGAGAGAGGACATTTAAAAGTGTGTGAAGGAATGTTTGATTCTTACAATGACAGGGCACTACTGGCATTTAATGCCTTGAGACCAGGGATGTTAGAAGCCCAGCAATGAATGAGACATTTCCACCCACTGAAGACTTGCCTGGCCTAACATAACAGTAGGATACCCATT
Organism: Myrmecophaga tridactyla; assembly: GCA_004026745.1. Lineage (NCBI taxonomy): Eukaryota > Metazoa > Chordata > Mammalia > Pilosa > Myrmecophagidae > Myrmecophaga > Myrmecophaga tridactyla. Next base: position 5,122 of record PVIY010035352.1, read on the forward strand.
GAGAAACAACAGTGGAATAAAGCAAATTTTATAAGTCAATTATACATAATATTCCTCAAGTTCAGAAACAAGATCTAGACAAACAGATTCAGAAGTCCAGTCCATGCCCAGAGTTTGAGCAGTGAGAATAGGGCATCAGAAACAAGGCATTGGCTGGAATCACCAGGGTTCTACTGAATGATAATTATCACCACTAATGATCCAGAACCTATGCTATCCAGAACTTAAGGAGAAAGATGTAAGACATGGTCCTTCCCCTCTGTTCTACTATGGACCTGAGTTCTTTATCTCACAGAAGTTCCAGCCAGATTGGAGTGGCCAGCGCTGTCTTTAGAAAAACAAATACATTCATGAAACACATTGCCAGTCTTGCAGTGTTGCTAATCCAATTGAGGAAATACAGTTTTCATTCCTTAACCCTCCAGTCCCTGCTTTGTGGCCCTTAAACCTTACTTCACAGCCCAGGGCCAGATTTCTTTGGGCCCAAGATATAAACTGTGGTCAGCAAAGTCCCTTACTCATCAACAAAGCTCCTTGACCATCCCTAGGACTTCCAGTCCTAGATGAGTGAATATACTCCTTGGCTCCTCCACAGGCCCTCAGAGTCCATGGAGAACAACACTTTATCAGTTCCATACATGACTGGTCTTGCTCCCAGAGCATAAGTATATGCATCAGTGTCTGTAGACTATTCTGGGGTCTATGATTTGTTCCTCCCCTATATATATATTTTTATATTAAATTACCTAAACTTTCCTTCTGAGCACCAAGAATCAAGGACATTTAACTCTGCAGCATTTTAGAGGCAGAAGTTGGTTTTTACTGTTAGAGTTAATAAAAGGAATAAATCATCTACCCAATAATTTTTTTTTAAAAAAGTAGAGTTCCTAAAAGGGAAGCTACAGCACATATGATACTCAGAGCAAAGATCTGCCATGAGACATAGGAGGGTGAGATTAGGCAGAGGTGGACACCTCATAGGATCATGCTGAACACTTACCCTAGGGAAGCACTCCCTTATTTTTATGAAAAGCTGTGTGTGTTTCCAGAAATACTGCTTACTTATCATATTCCCATCACCGGGTTCTTCTCTCACTCATCAGCCGAAGATTGGTCCTCTATAAGGAAGCTTGGAGAAACCAAGAGCTGTCATGCCTGACCACCTTCAGCCCAGGAAACAAAGAGAGGGGGAAGCATCTGCTGAGTCTGCTTAAGAATGGGTGGGGGGCTTTCTCCATTGAAGGGATGAGTAACCTGGCTCCTAGGTGGAAGAACTTACTGTGATCTACCTCTCCCTACTCTACTTGGTTATATAGGACTCTGTTGTAGAAAATGTGAGACTTGTGGCACATTCTTTAGGCAGAGACAAATGGCAAAAGGGAAAATTATTTTCCCTTGGGATCTCACAGATAAGTGGATGCTCTTCTGGGCAGAGATACAATCATTTTGCCATTTCCTTGTTTTTGAGGAAGATAATAAATGCATTACTGTTACTGACAACAATATTCAAACTCTCTTCTTGTTTTGTTTCATGATCACAGAGTTATGTGCGGTTATTTTAGAATTACTTTCTTGAATGTAAGTTCATTCCTTTTTATGTTTGACTCCCTTGAGCTTCAGAAATAACCCACTTGAATTATATATCTTCTTACTAAGTCTTGTAACACTTTCCATACTCACAGTTCATAAGATAACCAAATAAAATTATAAATCATAGGCATCTAATGTAGACAATTATCTTCCCAGAATTAAATTCCTCCTGGGAATCTATTTTTACTCAAATGTTTCACTAGAATAGATTTCTTCTAAAGAAAATATAACATCTTAATCCATTATTAATTCATTGCCTTATTTCTGAGTAGCAAAGAATCCCAAGATTTAACATGATACTATGATATATCCCTTTGAATAAGTTCCTACCCATAAATCAGCAAAAATCTTCCTTTCAGACAAAATGTAGGTAATTAGACTGCAAAATCACACTTTTCTAAAGAAATAAGGAATTGGTATGTGTTACATAACTTCCATTTCCAAGATAGAGTTATATGGATTGAATTTACTCTCTCATCTCAGACAACAACACGAGTTTTTTAGTTCTCAAGAAGTTTTACAGTCCAATAAGGAGTAGGAATGATGGCAGGTATTATCATGGAAGTATATGCCAGGTACATGCAGGAGTATACAAGGAGGAAGTGGTAATTGCATATGGAAGATGATTTGGTAAGGGTGCTTCTTATTCTAAAAGGCAGTGAAGCATTCACTCTACCTCACTCATGGACTACTATTGAAAGCAACTAGAAAGCCAGAGAAAGTAGAGTAGCCTCTCTGGGTCAGTGGATCTCTCACTCAAGGAGTCTGTTTCTGCCAGTGGGTCTATCTGCTGTGCTCTGTTTTCTCTGTGGATTTCAGTTTACATGGAAAATAGCTCAAAACCTTAGCTGTTCCTATAGCTGCAGGCCCAATGGCAATCTCTTTGTTTTCCATCAACCCATTCCCCAAAAAGAAGTCTACCAGACCCCACCCAACTTTTTGAGGTGGATCATACCATGAGTGCTGTGTTAGTTAGAGTTAGTTGTCAACTTGGCCAGGTGAGCGTACCTAGTTCTGTTGCTGCGGACATGAGCTAATGGTACGTGAACCTCGTCTGTTGCTGATTTACATCTGCAGTCGGCTAGGAGGCGTGCCTGCTGCAATGAAGGACGTTTGACTTAATTGGCTGGTGCTTAAATGAGAGACCGCACATAGCGGAGCACAGCCTAGCAGCTCAGCATTCCTCATCTCAGCACTGTGGAGATGCAGAAAGAAGTCACCCCGGGGAAAGTTGTTGGAACTCAGGGGCCTGGAGAGAAGACCAGCAGAGACCATCCTGTGCCTTCCACGTAAGAAAGAACCTCAGTGGAAAGTTAGCTGCCTTTCCTCTGAAGAACTAACAAAATAAATCCCCTTTTATTAAAAGCCAATCCGTCTCTGGTGTGTTGCATTCTGGCAGCTAGCAAACTAGAACAAGTGCCCTTTAAATTAGGTGTCCCTTCCCTTTATCCAATCGTGACTGGAAACAGAACATACTATCCCCCTCATCTGTGTTCAGGACATATTCAAAGAGGTTTGGGGAGTAAGAGTTCTTCACAAGGATGGAGCTAGAAAGATGAATGGAGGTTTGCTAAGAAGATGAAAGAAATGAAGAACATTCCACACAGAGAGAAAACCAAAGAGATGTGAGCACTCAACATCTAGTGCTTGAAAGATAAATCTCTTCATATTGGCCTCCTCTGCTACCTAGCAAGATTACAATTTTTTTAATACAAGTCAGTTCCACAATCCTATCATCTTGTGTGGTCCCTTCTTTGGCCTGTTCTGCTAATGGAAATAGTTCATTCAAGGATCTTCTGGCTAAGTATACTGCATGAATAGACAAAAAAGTATCCAGAAAGCATTCTGGGAAGCACGCTTAGTGAGCTATTGGCAAAGTGAAATAGATTAAGAAGAGGTAACAAGGATCAAGGGGAAGAAAACCAGTTCTTAAAGAATAATGGAAGAAACTTGGGCCATTTCATTTGAAAACAAGAATGTAATTAGCTGGATGCTACCTGACAACTAATTGATTGAAAGACTGATTTCAACTCAATATAAGGAAAAACTACTCTTAACAATTATATGATGATAGCTACTAAAAAGAAAATGGTTCTGATTTCCAGGAATAAGTCTCAAGCCTCAAATTTTAAAATATTGAATCACAAAATGTATCTTTTCACAATCACAATGAAATGAAGCTAGAAATAAAAAACAGAAATCTATTTTTTTAATATGCATAAATTAAACCATACCATCAACCACTGGGTTGAAGAGCAAAGCACAAGAGAAATTGTGAAATATCATGAAGCAAATGAAATAAAAAACACAACAAACCAAAACTTTTGAGATGCAGCAAAGGCAGTGCTGAGAGGGAAATATATCTCTCTTAATGCGTGCATTAAAAAGGAAGAAAGATCTCAAATCTGAGCATACTGGGAGAAACTAGTAAAAGAAGAGACACCTTTAAACCCAAAGTAAGAGAAGAAAATAAACAGTAGAATTGAGATAAATGAGGGCGGGCAATGGTGGCTCACTAGCAGAGTTCTCACCTGCCATGATGGAGACTAGGGTTCAATTTCTGGTGCTGCCCCTGCCAAAAAAAAAATGAGATAAATGAAATAGAAAAAAAAAGACAATAAAGATAATCAACAAGACTAAAAGGTGGTTTTAATCAGTCACAGATGCTATCAGCTAACTGATGATTTAATAAACCAGCCCTCTGATTTACCAACCAGCCACAAAATATCCTTGCAGTGATGGTTAGGCCAGTGTTTGTCTGACCAGACAACTGGGCACCACTACCTGGCCAAGTTGATACCTGAACCCAACCATCACATCTTCCAAGAATTAACACGAATCTTGCTCAAATTGTTTCAAAAAAATTGAAGAGAAGGTAATGTTTCTAACTCTTTCTATGAGGCCAACATTATCCTAATACCAGAGCCAGTTAAAGATGCCATAAAAGAAAATTCCTATATCCTTTATGAATATAGATGCAAAAATCCTCAATAAAATAACTAACAAACTGAATCCAATAGTACGTTAAAGTATTTATACATTATGATCAAGTGAGATTTATCCCAGGTATGCAAGAAGTGTGGTTTACCATAAGAAAATATATTAATGGAAAAAAACACATTACTTAAACAAGAAAAAAAAAACCCACATCACCTCAGTTGATCCAGAAAATGAATTTGACAAAATCCATCACTCTTTTTGATAAAAACACTCAGGAAATTAGGAATAGAAGGAAATTTCTTCAACACGATAAAGGTCAAATATGGAAATACTTAGCTAAACCATATTCAAGAGTGAAAACTGAAAAATTTCCCCTAAGATAAGAAACAAAATAAGGATGTGTCCTCTGTCACCACCATTATTCAATATGTACTGGAAGTTCTAGACAGTGTAATTAAGCAAGAAATAAAAGGTATCCAAATTGGATAGGATAAAGTAAAACTTTCTCTATTTGAAGATGACATGATTCCATATATTAATAATTCTGAAAAATCGACAACAAGGCTACTGGAGCTAATAAACAAATTCACAAATGTGTAGGAGCACAGGATCAACACACAAAAACTAGTAGTGTTGATATAGTAATTAACAATGTGCAGAGGAAATCAAGAAGAAATTCCATTTATAATAGCAATTAAAAGAATCAAACATCTGGGAATAAATTTAACCAAGCATCCAAAGGACTGTACACAGAAAACTACAAAACATTGTTGAAGGAAATCAAAGAATACCTAAAAAAAAAAATGGATGGACATTCTGCACTCATGGATTGGAAGAGTAAATATTGTTAAGATGTCAGTTTTACCCAAAATGATTCACAGAATCAATGTAATCTCAATCAAAATTCCAATAGCCTTTTTTAGAGAAATGGAAAAGCTAATCATCAAATTTATACAGAAGGGTAAGTGGCCCTGAAGAGCCAAAAACATTTGAAGAGAAAGAACATAGTTGGAAGACTCACACTTCCCAATTTTAAAACTTATTACAATGTTACAGTGATCAAAACTGTGGTACTGGTGTAAGGACAGTCATATAGACCAATGGAATCAAATTGAAAGCTCAGAAATAAATCCTTGTATCTATTGTAAATTTTTTATAAGGCTGCCTAACCCAATTATTGGGGGGAAAGAATGGTCTCTTCAACAAATGGTGCTGGAAAAACTGGATATCCATATGCAAACAAATGAAGGTGACCCCCATCTCACACCATACACAAAAGTTAACCCAAAATGGATCCAAGACTTAAAAATAACAATTAGAACTATAAAACTTCTACAAAGAAATATAGGGAAACATGTTCAGGACTTTGTGTTAGGCAATGGTCTCTTAGAATTTATACCAAAAGCTGAACAACAAAAATAAATGGGACTTCATAAATATTAAAAAGCTTTGTGCTCAAAATGACTTAATTATGAAAATAAAAATATAGCTGGTAGTCCTAAAAGTAGCACTTATGGCTGCTGGAGGAATTAAAAAGTAAAGACTACCTACAGAATGAGAGAAAGTATTTGGAGATCACATATCCATTAAGGGTTTTATATCCAGAATATATAAAGAAATTCTACAACTTAATAACAAAAGACAACACAATTAAAAATGGACAAAAGACTTGAATAGACATCTCTCTGAAAAGAAGATATACAAATGGTCAAAAAGTACATGGAAATAAGATCAACATCATTAGCCATTAGGGAAATGTGAATAAAATCCACAATATGATACCATTCACCACCCTCTAGAATAGCTATTAAGAATAAAAAAGTAAGGGCTGTATAGGATGTGGTGAAATAGGAACATTCGTTATTGTTGGTGGGCATATAAAAATGTTTTAGCTGCTGTGCAAAATAGTTTGGCAGTTCTTCAGGATGTCAAATATAATAGAAATGCCATATTACCCAGCAATTCTACTTCTAGGCATCTACCAAAAAGAATTGAAAGCATAGACTCACACAGATGTTTGTACACTGATGTTCATAGCAACATTCACAAATGCCAAAAATGGAAGCAACATATGTCCACTGACAGATTAATGGATAAACAAAATGTGGTATATACATACGATGGCATATTATTCTGCTGTCAAAAGGAGTAAAGTTCTGATACATGCTACAACATAGGTGAACCTTGAAGTCATCATGTTCAGTGAAAGAAGCCAGACACAAAAGGACAAGCATTGTATGAATTCACTTATGGAAGAATTAGAATATGCAAACTTTAAGAGTCAGAAACTAGAATGCAGTGCCAGGGTGAGGTAGGGATTAAGGGTTTAATGCTTAATTTGTAGAGGGTTTCTGTTTAGGGTGAGGGAAAATTTTGGTATTGGATGGCGGTGATGGTAGCACAACATTGTTAATATAATTTGCCACTGAATTGTATATTGGAAAGTGGTTAAAAGAGGAATAGAAATTTAGAAAACCCATAGAACTAACTGTAAAACATGAATAATGAACCCATATGCAAATTATGTACTATAGCTATTAGTTTGTTCACAATAGTGTTTCATCCATTTTAACAAATGTACCCCACTGATAAGGAAAAATATTGTAAATGGGAGGTTTCATGGTAACTATTTTCTGCATGTATTTTTTGGTAAACCTACAACTTCCCTAATAAGAAAAACTAATGGCTCGTTAGATATTGGGTGGGAGGTTGGGGTAGGGGAAAATAATCTGATGGTGTCTCATATGGATATATTTGAGTTTGCTTAACAGAGATGGTTGGACTGAGAAACAAAATTAAAAGAAAGATTGATTTCAGTTTTGATATGGTGTGTTTTGGGTAGAGGCATAACTAGAGTATAGATCTTCTGATTCTCTGAGTATTTTCCCCATTACTCTTTGATGTTTTTCCCTGAGAAAATTTCTTCCCTTTCATTTTATTTTAAACTTCTAGTAGACAAATTATTCAATATGATTAGCATTTTCACCTATTCAAAAATCAGCAAGATCGTTAGATGAAATTCGTTTGTATTTTCTCTGTATGCATTAATTTTCAACTGCATATTTTAAGATCAATATCAGAGAGCATATAAATAGAGGGGAATCTAACTGATATTTAAAATTAGCTTGCCATTGCCAGGCACAGTGCTAGAAAACATGTTTTAATTAGCCATAACCTTATGGAGTTATAATTATCTCTGATTTATAGATGAGAAAACTGGCTGGGAAAAGTGAATTAAATTTCCAAAATTTCAGTGTAGGAAATTTGTAGAGAATTAATCATGAATTAAAACTATGAATTCTTTCCTTGACCACCCTCAGCAGATAGTACCTCAATATTGGTGGTAGTCCTAAAGGAAGCAGTGATGGCTGCTGGAGGAATTAAAAAGTAAAGACAGTACTCATTTTTATTCCTTTTGAGTATACTATATCATCTTTTCTGTTTAAATAAAGTAAATCAAATAATGTTGACTAGGCATACTAACTGAAATGCTTAAGGTTGAAAATTATTTCTCATTAGTTTTTTATGTCAATGAAAAATTGGCATTGAGCTATACTGACATACCACATAATCATCCAAAATGCACAGTGGTTCACAGACTCATGTAGTTGTACATTTATCACCACAATTGATTTTTTTGAATATTTTCATTACTTCAAAAAATACATACAAGAATAAAAATAAAAATGAAAAAGAATACCCAAAATATCCAATACCCCTTATCCATCCCTGATTATTTATCTTTTGTCCTTATTTTTATTCATCTATCAATACACTGGATAAGGGGAGTATCAGCCACGAGATTTTCACAATCACATGGTCACATGTGGAAGCTATACAGTTCTACCATCATCTTCAAGAAACAAGACTACTGGATTACAGTTCAACAGTTTCAGGCATTTACTTCTAGCTATTCTAATACATTAAAAACTAAAAGCGGATATCTATATAATGCATAAAATTAACCTCCAGAATGACCTCTCGATTCTGTTTGAAATCTCTCAGCACTGAAATTTTATTTCATTTATCTTCCCCTTTTTGATCCAGAAGACTTTCTCAATCCCATGATGCAAGGGCCAGACTCATTCCCAGGAATCACATTCTACATTGCCAGGGAAATTTACACCCTTGGGAGGCATGTCCCACATATGGGAGCAGGTAATGAGTTGACTTGTGGAGTTGGCTTAGAGAGAGAGATCACATCTGAGTAACAAAAGAGGTTCTCTGGGTGACTCTTAGGCATAATTATAAGTGGGCTTAGCTTCTCTTTTGCAGTAATGAGTTTGATAAGGGCAAGCCCCATTAACAGCTCAACTTTTTAAATTGGTAGTCCCTCAATGCTTGCAAGAATATCAGGAATTACCCAGGTGGGGTAGTTTAATATTTACAACTTTCCCCAGTCCTTCAAGGGGACTTTGCAAATAGTTTTTCATCTCTGCCCAGATTACTCTGGGATGTATCAGGGCATCCCACTGACCTGTAAAAACCAACAAGAACTCACTCCCGATTCAAGGTTCCATGTAATTATGATGTCTGAATAAACTCGGCATACAAGTTAAATTAATGTGCTACAGAAAATATAAATTTTGCACCATATGGACATTTTTTCCTTTGGTCTCACACAGAAGTTGAAGTTTTAAAACACAGTTAATATCATCCTTTACCCTTTGGTCTGATTTACCTTAGTCCTAACCAGATCAGCTGCATTCATATCTCTAATTGAAAACTGATCTCTTTTTCAACTTCTTTAACAGTTGCTGTATGGAGTAATACTGACGTTCAGAGCTGCAGAACTCTAACTCTGAGTCTCTGGTGTCTCACAAATACCCAAAACTCCAGGGACCAACTAGGTTATACAGAAAGAGCTCAGCATCTCAAGATTTAGAAAGAACTGTTACAACTCAGGAATAGATATGACTTCTGTAAGAGCTTACAATCTAGAAATCTTTACAATAAGCCTTCCCCTGAAAACCTATGCTCTTGGATTCAATTCTCAGTTTGCACATTATAGTTAGTCCATATTAGTGAGGTATTACAATGCTTTTCTCTTTGTTTCTTGTTTATTTCACCAACATACTGTCCTCAAAGTCCATTCACCTAGTTGCATGTCTCACAACTCAACTTTATTCCTTCTTGCAGCTGATCAACATTACATTTTAAATATATATGACAGCATGTCTTTCCACTCATCAGTCAATGTACCCTTAGGCCAACTCCATCCATTGCAAATTGTGAGTACTATTGCCATAAACATGAGTGTGCAAATGACCATTTGTGACACTGCTTTTCAGTTCTTCAAGTATATACCTAATAACGGGATTGTTGGATCATATTGCAACCCTACACTTAGCCTCCCATAGAACCACCACACTGCCTTCCAAGGGGTTGCACCATTCTATTTCCCCACCAACAGTGAATAGTTACATCCCTCTCTCCAAATTTTCTCCAGCACTTGTAACTTTCTGCTTAGTTCTTAACCTGTTTTATTTACACACCAGGCAAACCATCCTAAGTAAACAATCAATGGTTCCTGGTAAAAACAAATGGTTATGCATTCACTACAACCATCTATATGGGGACATTTCCATTTCTTCCATGAAGAAAGAGAAAGAAAAAAATGAAAAATAAAAAAAAATAAAATAAAAGGAGAAACACCATAAGCATCAAGAATCCCATGCTTCTCCATTACATCTCCGTTATTGACATTTAGCTTGGGCATATTGCCTTTGTTACACATAATGGAAGCATATTACAACTGTTATGCTATAATTAACTGTTATGTTAACTATAAATCCTAGTTTGCATTGATTTGGGTTTTTTCCCATATATCACCCCATTCTCAACACCTTGCACTGTTGACATTTATTTGTTCTGCCTCATGTAAAAGCATGCTTATATTTGTGCATTTAATCACTATCATTGACCACTCTAAGTTTTGCCAAGTTATACAGTCCCAATCTTTATCTTCTATTTTTCCTTCTTGTGTCATGCATATCTGTAGCCTTCCTTATTCAACCATACTTTGTTCAGTGTACTTACAATTTTATGCTACAATCAGGACACAGAAATGTGGTATCCATTTCTGGATCTTTACAATCAATCCTGTTGAACATTCTGTACTCCTTCAGCATCAAATATCCAATCTCTACCCTCTTTTTATCTTCTGAAAACCTGTGTTCTCAACTTTAACTCCCAAAGTTTGCTCATTCATTTTAGTTCATATTAGTGAGGCCACACAGTATTTGTCCTTTTGTTTCTGGCTCATTTTACTCAACATAACATCCTCAAAGGTCATCTACATTGTTGTATTCATCATGACTTTATTGGGAAATAATAATTCCCCTTGCTGATAGTCATCCTTCTACACTCCTCTCCAGACCACTCTCTCCTGTCTTTTCCTATCTACCTGTCATGCTCCCTTTAGCATTTCTTATAGAGCAGGTCTCTTGTTTACCAGCTCTCTGTGTCCTTTTGCCTGAAAATATTTTAAACTCTACCTCATCTTTGAAGGACAGTTTTGACAGATGTAGAATTCTTGGTTGGCAGTTTTTCTCTTTCAGTATCTTATATATATATATATATATATATATATATATATATATATATATATATATATCATAACACTGCCTTCTCACCTTCATGATTTCTGCTAAGAAATCTGCATATAATCTTATCAAGCTTCCCTTGTATGTGAAATATCACTTTTCTTTTACTGCTTTAAGAATTCTTTCTTTGTCTTTGGCATTTGAAAATCTGATTAGTATGTGTCTTCGAGTAGGTCTATTTGGATCTATTCTGTTTGGGATACACTGTGCTTCTTGGACCTTTAATTTAAGTCCTTTTATAAGAGATGGGAAATTTTAAGTGAATATTTCCTCCATTATTTTTCCTTCCCCTTTTCCTTCTCTTCTCTTTCTTGGATACCCATAACATGTATACTTATGCACTTCATGTTGTCATTCAATTCCCCAGACCCTGATCCTATTTTCCATTTTTTTTTCTATCTGGTCTTTTACATGTAGGATTTCAGATGTCCTGTACTCCAGTTCACTAATCCTTTCTTCTGCCTCTTTGAATCTGCTGTTGTTAGTCTCTATTGTGTTTTTCATCTCTTCTTTTGTGCCTTTCATTTCCATAAGTCCTGTCATTTGTTTTTGTAAGCTTTTGAGTTATTCTTCATGGTCACCCAATGTCTTCTCTATATCCTTCATCTCTTTTGGCATATCTTCCCTTAACTCTTTGATTTGATTTTTGAATTTATTTAGCATGCTTGTTTGAAACCCTTTAATTAGTTATTTTACCTCCTGTATCTTATTAAAAGGGGTAGTTTGGTTTGTTCCTTTGACTGGGTCATATCTTCATTTTTCCTAGTATGACTTGCAATTTTAGGCTAGTGTCTAGGCATCTGATTTCCTTGATTAGTTTGTTCTGAGAGTCATTTTTCCTCTTTTACCTAGGGTTTTCTTGTTAGTTGGCTTTGTTCTCTATCTGTTATTTGGCATTCAGTTAAACTTCTTTTAGACCTCTAGCATAGCTTCTGTTTAACTGGTCAGAATTTTATATCCCTTGTTTTTCTGGTTCTTGCCCTAACTAAATTGGACATCTTTTTAAGGAGGATCTTCCCAGATATGATCAAACCCAATCAGATTTTCTTTGAAAAGTCAGGCCAGGTCTCAAGAGGAGGATGTAATCATGATCAGGTTTCCTGATGATGACCCAGCAGGTTATATGCATTTCTTGTGGAGCCTCTAGACACTGTGTTTTTCCTATTATACCCAGCACCCACAGCTCCCCCGCCAGCTTGAAGTGATATAGAGACATTAATCTTCAGCCTGCAGGGGTATAGATGAGGCAGAGGCTGAGGTGGATGGAAAGCTTAAACTGTTTCTGATTCTTATGCCCTAGGGTCTGAATTGTCTGAAGGAGGGCCACTAATTGAGCTGCCCCCAACCCCTTCTTCTTGGGGGAAGATACACCCTCTATGGAATTACTTCCTTCATTGGACTGGTTACTTTGTCTTTCGGATCTATCTTAATTCCACCCTTGCCCAGGTCAGTACTGACAATTGAAATGCCTGAGGCTTTCCCTAAGGAGCTTAGATTACTTTAAGAAAAAAAAATAGTGAAAAGAAACAAAACGAAATTCTTTTTCAGAGCCAGAATCCAGCCCACAAGGTTCACCCATCAAAAGCTGAGATTCATTCTCAGCTTTATGTTCCCCTTTTCTTCAGGCACAGCCCTTTTCCAGTATTCTGAACTTGGCCAACTCCAATGCCCCTGGTTGTTCCCCCCACTCTCTCTGTCAGCCCCATCTCCTCTGTAACAGAGGCCTCAGGATTACTTTCCTGCATTCTCCAAGTTTACCTGTGCTCACAGCTTATATTCAGCCTTGCAAATTTGAAAACCACAATTGGAGCTTGGTTGTGCTATCTTCATTTGCTCCTATAGAAAGGGCTTCTTTTTCCCAGGTGATACTGTTTCCTAGAACCTGCCTGCCAGTGAGGGAGGGGCGCCAGGCTCTGGAGTTTGGGAGCCTAACTTACAGTTCTGTGCTGTGATCTTGGCCCTTCTACTCATTACAGACTGGTATATAATGTTTGTCAGGTCATTTAAGCCCCCCCTGTCAGTTGTTCCAGACTCTTCCTGGCTATTTACTAGCTGCTCTAGAGGACTAACTAAACTCCACACCTCCCTATATGCCATTTTGCCCCACCTCACTCATTAGGTTTTTAATGGAGAGACACTTGTCTGCAATACCCAAGTATCACCACTGAAGGGTTCACTAGTCTAATTATCACTGCTTGCATTCAGCTTAAATATATTCTAGTCAAATGACTGCAAGTCTTAATGAAATGGTCTTTCCTCTAAAGCAAACCCAACGCAAAATCTTTTGCCTACCTAGTCTAAGCTAAGAGAGAGGTCTCCTAATCAATAGGTCAACCATGTATATGTATGCTTTCTCCATGTTTGAGAAATGAGAGAACTACTTTTAGTGGAGGCATCATGTATTGGAATAGTTCAAGTTTGATACTAGTGAACATTATTACATATTAATATAATGATGAGACTACAGAAGACAAAGGAACCAATCCTCCATCAAGATACTTTGAAGAAACCTATGTGAAACTGTTTTAAAGAGTAAATTAGGAAATAATTTATTAGGTTTTTATAAGCTTTGATTAATTATATCTCCATTTCAATTTAAAAAACACTTGCAGGGCACCTGTTGTATGTCAAGCTCTGGGGACAAAGATGAAAAAAAGGAAGAGGAGAGGGTCCTGCTCATGATCAACAACCAGTCAAGTAGAAGAAAAAAAGTGAAAATAGTCTGGTCTTCTTTGTCATCAAATCACACGTGAGTCTATGAACATGGCCAGTATGAATGAAAGCGTGATGAAAAAGTAACAAATATTCAGTCCTATCAGTAAATTTTCCAGGAAAGTAGAAATTTGCAGTTATATAATGTTGTGGATTTACATTTGTTTCTTTTGCAAAAATTTTCTGTTATGAGGGTAAAATATAAAGTAACATAAGAGCTGTGACTAATATTTCTGGGGTGAACATGATACAGACTTCAGGTTCTTGGTTTTAAAAGGCCAACCAGTGAACAGACATAACAGCAAGCCAGTTAATTGTACTTGTAGCCTGAAGTACGTGGATGTCATGTTAAGCCATGCTATGTTTCTGAAACACACTATAGTCTGCAGTGAAGTTGCAAGTATAGTCAAGAAAACAAATAGTAACCTTGGGCAGAAATATCCTAAGTCATTTCCAATTCAGACAGAGACAAAACACTGGTGGACCCAGGTTGGACGGTCTCCAAAATGCCGAGTGCTCCCTGAGACATCACAAAAAAAAAACTAGCTCTGATTTGAGATGGGCTATCTAATCAAGTAGTGGAAAGGCCCATGTGGAGATTTCCATAATAGGAGAGCCAACATTTTACTAAATTAAAATTTAAGGCATTTCCTATTGATCCTTTCAATCCTTTTTTGCTTTTATACTTCCTTGCCTCCTTCTTTTTATTCCTCTCCTTTCCTCCTTTTCAAGAATGAATGTGTTCACAAAACAAGTATCATAAGACCCCATACTCACAAAAATGAATGATGATATTTGACTTTTGATATGATATAGCCAGATGTTCTGATCTCTTTGAAAATCTATTGTCGCTTGACAAGAATTTGGTAAGCCATGATATTAAAACTGAATCGTTAAGTGATTATTCTTTAGCAAAGTTTCTAACCACATAGAAAAAGTGTTATTGACTTTTTCTATATAGTGGACAGGTGCTCTGAGAGTGAGCTGGAGACATCAAGGGAAATGTTAGGCAGAAGATTTCCCCCATTGATGGTTGTTCTGGTTTGCCAGCTGCCAGAATGCAATATGCTAGAAACAGAATGGTTTTTAAAAAGGGGAATTTAATAAGTTGCAAGTTTACAGTTTTAAGGCCAATTGAAGAAAGTCTATAGAAATGTCCAATCTAAGGCATCCAGGGAAATATACTTTAGTTTACAGAAGGCCGATAACAGTCAGGGTTTCTCTCTGGGCTGGAAGGGCACATGGCGAAGTCTGCTAACTTTCTCTTCTGACTTCTTGTTTCATGAAGCTCCCCCAGGGACATTTTCCTTTATCTCTGAAGGTCGCTGGCTGGTGAACTCTGCTTCATGGCTCTTGTCATTTGGTTATCCTTCTCTGCTCTCTCATAATCTCTAGCTTTCTCCAAAATGTTTCCTCTTTTGTAGGATTCCAGTAAACTAATCAAGACCCACCTGAATGGGTGGAGTCACATCTCCATCTAATCAAGTTTAATACCCACAATTGATCAAGTCACAAACTCTGTGGAGATAATCCAATCAAGTTTCCGTCATATACTGCTGAATAGGGGATTAAGAGAAACAGTTACTCCCACAAGATTGATTAGGATTAAAACATGGCTTTCCTAGGGTACATAACTCCTTTCAAACCAGCACAGTGGCTAAACTCAAGTTTCTATCACAATGCCCTAGAGAAGTGACTGGCTTCTTTGGTTCTGGAGATATACTCACACTCATCATATCTTCTTGTGTTGGCCCTTCAGAACTAGCTTCTCTAGCACCATTTGTTACAGCATGTCTCTTACCTACCTGCCTCATAAATCCACAGCTTACACTACATTATATTTTATGCAATCACTTTTTAACTTTTCACCTTAGTCAGCAACACCAGAGCTTATATTTTTTTCTGGTGTTCAAATGATCACCTATCAAAAAAATAAGTATTTAATTCAGTGACTCTGGTGGAAATTCTACAGCAAATGCTAAAAAAAATAGTTATGCCTGGAATTTTCCTTGTCTTTATGAAACATTCATATTTTCAGTTTTCACATCAGTTTGGAACATTTCAAGGCAGAAGAGGTGTCCCTGTAACAAAGAAAAAGGAATTTTTAAAATGTTTCAAAATCAGAATTTGGTGGGACAGAAGCACTCTTTTTACCTACTGCTGTTTAAGCTAAGCACTTCTTATAACATGTACAATAATGATTTGACCAAAAAGAAAAATAAGGACATTTCAAAGAGGTTTTCCAACATGAAAATGCCATTTAACCCACTGCATAAGCCCCTCAATTCCTGCAGGCAAATTGTGTAGGAAATTTCAGCAAGCTGAAGAGCAGTCACAGAGATAACACTGTGATAAGATTTTCCCACAGTTGGTATAGATGTGACTGGAATGCACTATTGAATACATTGGTGTGCAAAGGGAGAGGAGGCAGGAATTAAAATTGAAAGCCTCCGCAAAGTTCTCCAAGGCTGCTCACTGTCATATGCCCACCTGAGTTTGATGGAACTGGAAGCAGTTTACCTAGCTCTCCCTCAGGTGGTAATCTTGATTTTTTTTCCCTTTCTTGTTTTCCCAAGAAAGAATTACATGTGGGGTCCTTATAAACCAAACCCCATCTTATTCACTGCCTTCCAGGCATTTAGAAGTATAAAGCCAACTTTCTGGACTATTTTTGGAAATGTGACATTTATGCTTTCCCAACATTACTGTTATTATAGCACAAAGTTTTGGAAAAAAGAATCCTTTATTATGTGCATTTATAATATCTTTCAACATAAAGAACACATTTACTGTGCTTTCTGAGTGCTGATGGGAATGTCTGCTCTTATTAGTTATGGGGCTGCAAATATTTTAATTGCATATGCTGCATAAATACTTCTGTACAGATTAGCCTAATCTAGTTTTGCTAAAGCTCATTTAAAGCTATTGCTGCAAAAGTCTTTTGTGTGTTTAAATTGTTTCAAAGAAAAATAGTCAGGATTCCACCCCCACCCCCCCGCAACTACTGGAATAGTTCCCACTAAAATAGGAAAAAAAAAAACAAAAAAAAATTGTCAGTGAAATTATGAATCACACCTGAACTGCCCTGGCCTAATTGCAATATATAATTACAGGTTGCTACACAATTAGAACCATTCTATTTTAATAATGCTTCCATGTGTCTAAGTACCTATAGCCTTTCATGGGGTTAGATTTTAAAAGCACAGTATTTCTTTCTTCCTTTCATAAACTACCCAAGAAATAGGGGTGGGAACCTCTGCAGTAATAGCAGTGACAATATATCACAATCTTGAGTGCACGATCAGGCATTGTGATGGCTCTCACTCATTTTCCCTGCACTACACTTCAGATACACCAGCATCTGCTTCTGATTTGGGGTCATACAGAGTCAGGCTTTCTCTGTTAAAGTCCAAGAAAAATGAGCTAATGTTCCTAGGCAGAGTGCCCTGCTTAGAGAAACCACTATTCATCAGCAAGGCTAGCTGCTCTCCTGGAGACTGACAGCATGGAAGGTGGCATGCCCATCAAGCTAGGTCTTTTGGGACACTAATTTAGGACAAACTTATCAGAACTAAGGGAGTCTAAAGGAGCATTGTGCACTGCTGTGATTGCATATTCACCGCTATTTAAGGCTTGAGTTAATGTGAAACATTTCATTTCCCCTCCAGAAACAACTATTACTACAGCAGGGTTGTTGAATATTTTCCTTTTATTTATTCTGATCAGTTTAAAATTTAAAAAGTTGAATTGAGTGAAAACAAAAAATGCATAATGTCTATTTAAAAACAAAACTAGCTTGGATACAGTTCAATTTTTTTTCTTTTGGGGTAGATGATTTTAAAAGGAGAATTGGTAGCTCTTTCAGGAAATAAATTTCACTGGCTGTATACCTTTGTAGCTTGAAAGCAAAAGGTGAGAAGTATGACCATTGTGTATTTAGTTTTCAGATGTTGTGCCTTCCTGTTAATAAAAGCCTAGTTTCACCCAAGAGGGTGGGAGAGAAAATATGGTATGCTTGTACAATGATCACTTCAACCACAAAAGAACTCATGAATATCAATGTCAAAACAGAAAAAGGGCTTAGATAAGTCACAAACAATAGTAATTACAGTAGTTGTTTGCAAGTAAATGAAGTCAGAGAAATATGAACTTCAAAGTGGCAATCAAAAATTTATAGAGACACTTAGTTTCAGCTTTTGGATGCATATTATTCCATTTTAGAGATTTGAATGCAATGGAATCTGATACCACATTTGGAGGTTTACTCTTTTTTTTTTGCTCCACTTTGACTTTTCTTGCAATTGTGAGGAAATCATGGGTCTGTCTAGAATATTCTGGCATCTTTCATAAATTGATTTAAATGCCTATAAAAAATGAGGTACATATAGAAACTCTGTATGTCTGCCTCATGGGTCATCTTTAATCCCTAACAGGTAGAAGCAATCAACAGGCACAGTAGAAGAGTCTACGAAGTGTGAAGCAGTGAGATACAACTAAAAGTTACCAGCTGATTACCCATGCTAGTCAGTTACGTTCTCAGCATCATGATGTTTAAAACAGAGAAGTAATAGATGCCCTTGGTTATAGATAATGTGTGTGTGGGAGAAGGGAAGTATTTGCTTCAAATATCATGATCTGCTTCTAATAAATTTTGCTCCCAACTCCAGAAGAAAGGGCCATGGTACTGACTGTTTGGAGGCTCTACATAGGGCAGCCAAACTTGGATGAGAGGAGCAGAGCTGAATATCAGTTGTGCCAAAATCTTCAAAAACTTACAAAATAGCGATATTCTCCTGGGCTCTCCAAAAGAATAGATCTGCAGATGTCACAAAGCTTAGTGATCTACAGTACGATGGATGAGGGCACTGAGGTATGGAAGATCTGACAAGCTAGACTAGTGGTTAGAGCCACCAAAATTACGTTAAACAGAGATAAATATAAATTCTGAGCTTCTAATTAAGAATGGCAGTTCGGGCACTTGCATTTATTTCTATTCTCTTCCCAAACTCCACAGTTAAAGAATTTTAAAAGGACAAATCTACAAGGTCAAAAAGGATGGGAGAAAAGATCACAGTAGATATGCTGGTTTGAAGGGATGTATGTCCCCTAGAAAAGCCATGTTTTAATCCTAATCTCATTTTGTAAAGACAGCTGTTTCTTCTAATCCCTATTCAGTATTGTATGTCTGAAACTGTAATTAGATCATCTCCCTGGAGATGTGACTCAATCAAGACAGGTTGTTAAACTGAATTAGGTGGAGCCATGTCTGAACCCATTTGGGTGGGTCTTGATTAGTTACTGGAATCCTATAAAAGAGGAAACTTTTGGGAGAATGTGAAAGATTCAGAGAGAGCAGAGAAGAACGACATAGCCATGAGAAGCAGAGAGTCCACCAGCCAGAGACGTGTCTTTCCAGATGAAAGAGAGACCCTGACTGTGTTCGCCATGTGCTTCCTCGGATGAAGGAGAGACCCTGAACTTCAGCGGCTTCTTGAACCAAGGTATCTTTCTCTGGATGTCTTAGATTGGACATGAAACAATCAAACTCATATCACAGAATCCTCCCCTCATGCCCCTCCTCCACCCAAACACTCAGGAACTGTAGTCATCAAATACTTCTGAAAACAGTGGTATCAAATGGGCTGAAAACAGAATGGTTGGTAAGTGCATGCCTACTGTTTTCCACCCAAACAGAAGAATGGATGTTTACTCCTTGGAGGCAGTGATGAGGGTAGAGTTGAGACATTTCCTTGAACACAGGCAACTGAAGGAAAGTTTACACTTGTGCTTGGTAAGCCAAACCCTTCAGGTTTTCTTCCCTTCCTCCATTCCCAGAGCTTGTCAACCAAGCTTTCACCCAGACAAAAGGATATTAAAAGCTTCTAGGGAAACTTATCCTGCCCAAGAGAGGCTGCATTCCGATACTGATATTTGAGCATCTCCCCAAAATGAAATGGCCAGGTCCCACCAGAGAGGACCACCACTAGGCACCCTTCCGGTAGATGTTGACCTTCCAATCAGAATTTTAGATCCTCCTTCTTAAATGTGGGCCTATAGTCAAGGCTCATCAAGCTCTGTGGAAACCCTCAAAGCAGAAAAAAAAGGAAAATAAGAAAAGGCAGAAAACAGATAAAACTTCAAGTTATAATTGATACGCTCATGAAGGAAAGATGTTTTTATCCAAGAAAAAGAAAATTATAAAGTGAGCTATGAAAGGGAACAATTAGAATTTTAAAAGCACTTGGAAATTGCAAAAGATAATAGAAATTAAAAATTCAGGGGAACAAGGCTATAGAGAAAATCTCCCAGAAAGCAGAGTAAAAACACAAGGAGGCTCAATTCAAGAGGCCCAACAGATAAATAAGTTGTGTATCAGAAAGATAAGAGAATGTAGAAGCAATGATTTCATCCAAGAAATAATATAAGAAAAATATTGCAGAACTGTAGGACATGAATTTCTAGTTTAAAAGGACTTAAGACATTTTAAGCCATTTTACTACAAAACTTTTGAGTATCAGGGATAATGAGAAGATATTAGGCGTTTCCATTAGAAGAACTAAAAAATAAAGCAAAAAGGTCACATGTAATATACTAAGTATTAGAATGACATCAGATTTCTTAACATGAAATCTGCAAGTTAGAAGAAAATGGAGTAGTGCTTTCAAAATTCAGAAAGAAATGTATTTCCAATATAGAATTTACATCTAGGCGAAAGATGAAATAAAGTGTGAGTAGAATTAAGGTATTCTCAGACATACAATGGCTCGAGAAAATTTAATTTCCTTTATGAGGAAACTGCTAGAGGATATCATCTATCAAAATGCAGGATTAAACCGAGAGAAAGACATAAAATAGAGGAAATGGGACTCAGCAGAGGTGAGAGATGAAAGGAATACCCAGGAGGATGGCAAAGAGAGCTGGACAGTGGAACTGCAGTTTTAGAGAGCAAGCAATCCAGATAAGAGCAGAGGAATGAATGACCCCAGAATAAACATGGGGTGGGAGGGTGGCAGGGGTGCCTCTATTAGAAGGGAGGGGGAGAGAAAGAGGGAGAGAAAAGAAGATATTACTTGATGTTTGTTTGAAAATCAAATTTTTCAGTATAAAGAAAAAATTAAGGTTTGACTTAGGTATATAGAAAGGTTAAACAAAAACAAAAATGAAAAAACAAGGGCAGTTATTAACTCAAGGGAAAATAAACAAAAGAGATAGGAGAAGCAGAAATATAGGGTTCAGTTGTGGGTAATATTTCTAAAGCCAGAGTAGTAACGCAATATTATTTTTTATAAAAATGACTTATAAACTGGTTTTTATTGAGATGATCCTGGGCAGCCAGAAAGACTAGTTCCTTCTCCCCCTGCCCCCCCACCCCGTCATGGCAGCAGGATTTACAATTGTCAGCCGGCTTGTTCAGAAATTGTAA